>CAUYSK010058074.1:0-25722 GCA_963575035.1 Avahi laniger
TTAATTTCTTTCTATTTTTTGGTAGAGATGGGGTCTCGCTCTTGCTCAGGCTGGTCTCGAACTCCTGAGCTCAGAACGATCCGCCCACCTCGGCCTCCCAGAGTGCTAGGATTACAGGCGTGAGCCACCGCGCCCGGCCTACGTATAGTGACTTTTTAAGGAGCAAGATTTTTTCACCAGCCACTTGTGGAAATACCTACACGTCCACACTGGCTTTCAGCTTAGAGTTTGCTTAGGTTCCTAGAGCTGGCCAGGGTCTTCAAGACCACCTGGGAGCAGATAGGGAAACTGAGGCCCACTGGGGAAAGGGACTCTCCCAGGGATGATGCATGTGGGGTGGGGGGCAGTGCAGCCCCTGATGAAGGACTGAATCTCTAGGACACTGACAGGGGACAGAATAGGCCTGGGCTCCTCAGCTGCCCAGTGCCCTGGAAGGGGAACGAGCCAGGGCCCAGACATGCCTTCTTCCCTGAGGGGAAGGCTCCCTGTCACCTGTCACTATCCACTTCCAGGGAAGGGGCCATCATCCAGGGTAGCTGGGCCCCCAGCGTCAGGGACACCTGTTCCTCCAGGCCACCTGCTGGCCCCCTCAGGGCCCAGGGCAGACATCTGTCCACCTCCACATCTGCCCTTCCCTCCCTGGTCACTGGTTCTGGGCCTCAGGCCTCTTTCATTAACAGAAAGTAAACAAGGAAAGCTGACCTTTCCCACCCCCAGGACAAAAGTCGGAAGGACAGAAGCCTTGTGAGCCTGGAGGCCTTAGGAGGGGTGTCCACTTCCCTTGTCTGCCTTTCCTGCCACCAGTGGACAGGGGTCACTAAGGGAGTGGATCTGGGGAGATTTACCTTTTGCCCTGTGTCTGTGAGGACTTCATCCCTGGTGCCCTTCCAGGTGGGAGTTGGGGGGTCTGATGGCTTTTCAGTCTGGCCAGGGCTGGCTGCCTCCTCCTGGGGAAAAGCCTCAGTGTATTTTGCCCTTGCGTGTGGGTCCCTGCTTGGGCATGGAGGCAGGAGGCAGGGAAAGGAGGGGCTGGTCCTGTCCTAAACCCCTAAGTGAGCCACTCTCTGCGTCCAGACTGTACCCGTCCCAGACTCTGTCCTGGGCTCTGCAGCTTCCTGGACTACTCCCCCAGCCAGGCTGCAGGAACAAACCGCTCCTCCAGCCCAGCTATTAACTCTTGCCCTCCATACAGGGCCAGTGGCAAGTGCCAAGGGGGATAGAAGGCAACAGAGAAAGTGTGGGGGGTGGATGAGCAAAGGAGACTGCCCCATGTGGGAGAGCATGGATCAGGCCCCAGCCAGGGGCTTCCTGGGCAGGGGATCTCCAGGACACAGAGCAGGCTTAGCCCCTTCCTCTTTCCCTGTCCCCCCGACTCCCACCCTATTTCCCAGGATCAGGAAAAGGCAGGGCAGGATCCTTGTGGACAGGAAGTGAGAACCGCTTCAGGTCATGTACCCAAGGCTTGGAGAAAATTCAGGGCCTTGGGCCTACCTGGGAAGGGCCAGTTTCTCTCTTGTCCTGGTGTCCTGCTTTCCAAGTTTCCCTTGGGGAGTGGCGCAGGGCTGTCACTCTCTGTCCCACTTCCTTCCCCACTGCAGGCCAGCCCAGTGCTCACAGGGCACTCAAACCTGGGCCCTAGCACCTTGCCTGGGTTGTTCCCACCCCCCCCCAACCAGTTTCCTCCCTGACAAGTGAAGAGAACAGACCCCCCCGCCAAGGGTCTTCAAGGCAGGGTGTGGGCAACACATCCCAGTGAGGGGACAGGAAGAAAACCTTAGAACTGCTGGTTCTGCTTTTTTTTCATCTCATACTTTTCTTATTCATAGTTTTTATATAAGTTTTAAAATATGCATACCATATTTATAAAGTGTTATTTCTATACAACTTATAAAATACACATAATTCAGGAGGATTGTTCTTTAAAATATTTAACCAACAGGAGTATGCATTCGAAGTATTTTGGCAAGCAAGGGTCAGCAAACTTTTTCTGTAACATGCCAGGCGGTAAATATTTCCGGCTCTGCAGGCCATATGGTCTCCGCGGCAGCTCCTTGGCTCTGTAGCTACGCTGTGAAAACAGCCATAGGTAAGAGGTAAAGGAGCGCCTGCGGCTGTGTTCCAATAAAACTTTAGTTCTAGAGACTGAAATTTGAGTTTCAGAGCAATTTCATGTGTCATGAAATAATGAGATATTATTCTTCTTCTCCACTCCCCCGCCAACTGCATTAAAAATTGTAGAACCCATTCTTAGCACCCAGGCCGTAAGCAAACAGGCAAACAGGCGTGGGCTGAATTTGGTCCATGGAGCATAGTTTGCCACCTTCTTCTGCCCTGGACTTCTGGTTCTCAGACTGGAGCCTGCTTCAGGCTCACCTGGGGTGCTTTGTTAAAATGCATATTCCAAAATCCCAGCCCTGATTTTGTAGATTCTCTGGAAGGCCCCAGAGCCTACATTCTAACCAACAGTCCAGGTGAGCCAGAGATAGGTAGTCCAGAGGCAAGATCTTAAGAAATACAGCGGCAGGGTCCCCAGGGTCCTGGTCAGTGGAACCCCCCTGAGGCCTAGGGCGGGCAGTGCTGTGGGAGGCCCCAGGATCAGAACAATTGGCTCCTTCACCACCTTCCAGGAGCTTCCATCCAGCAGGGGACACTGGGCACTGACAGCACAGCCCAGTCCTGGGTGTTGTAGGAGCCCACGAGGGGCCCAGGGATAAGGTGCAAAGAGGGACCTTGAAGGAGGAGAGAAGGCTGGACGGCCCCGAGTGGGGAGGGTGGGCTGCCTCCTGGGAGCAGATGGGGAAACTGAGGTTAACCCTTCCCTTTGCCACCATTTGTCTGCAGGACCTTGGCAGGGTCCTTAGTCTCTCTGGTCACCAGGGCTGTAGCCGTGCTGCCTCAGAAGCTTGTGGGAAGGTTTGAGTGACGTGTGTCAACTGGACCTGCTACACACGTCTCCTTCCCTCATCCCCACGTTCGCCTGCTGCCAGTGGACAGGGGCATACTTAGGGGCTGAGCTGGGGGATTCACCTGTCACCCTTGTCTTAGGGACCTGAGAGCCGGGCGTCGGCCCGTGTCTGGGACAGCCTGGCTGCCTTTCCTGGTGGGAGCGAGGGGTTCCCAGTCTAGCCAGGCTCCCGCCCCCATAAATAGGTTGCGCGGGAGGTGTTTTACCATTTGGGGCAACAATATGTGTATGTGAGTCTCGACCGGGAAGTCTCATCTGACTGGGAAGTCCAGGGGATCTTGTTTCTGTCACAATTGGACCAACCAGGCTGTCATTCTCTGTCCTCGTTTAGCTTTGTTCTTGAGATGGGCACTCTCCAATGGGCTGGGCAAGATGGCCAGCAGGGGCCCCAGACCTGCGTGCTCTACCTGCTTCCTCTTAGCTCCTGTAGAAAAAATCTCTGCAGGCTTCTGATTGGCCCGGCTTGAGTCATGTGTCCATCCCTGAGCCAATCACTGTCCAGAGGATAGGCCCCTCTGGCCAGGTCCACGTCTGAGCACCCCCAAATCGACCTTTCCCTCTTCCCCTCCCTGCCCCACCTGCCTAAACTCTGGCCACCCTGAAGACCCCCGCCCCTCCATCCCTGGCATCTGCACACTTGAACTCCCAGAATGCCCAACCTGTGCTTTCCTGCCCTTTGCACCTTCAAGTCCTCCTTGTCCTTCCGAGCTTAGCCCCAAGGTCACCTCTTCCAAGAGGCCTTCCCCTGACTCCAGGAGGAAGGAACCTCAGGCCCCCGTTAACACAGCCCACACCTTTCCATCCTGGGAGACAGTTACTGTTGCAGAACCTCCTTCCCAACAGACCAGTCTTGAAGGTGGGACCCACTTTTCCTCCTTATTCATCCTCTCGGCCCCAGCAGATGGCCCAGGTTTGGGCACAGAGCGGATCCATGGAAGGAAGGGCCAGCAGAGAACGTGGCAAGGCTGCCTGTGATCGGGGTATGTGCCGCGGTTCCAGAAGCAGGTCCCCCCCCTCCATTCCTGGTCATGCTGGCTGTCACAAGAAGGAGTGGACTGTGCATGGTGCCCACAGAGAGCAGCATCTGACATCCACGTGCTGGGGGCAACATCAGCCACACTCAGTGGGGTGGCCCAGATCATTACCATCTGCGTGTCTCGCGTAGCTCTTGCCGTGAGTGCACCTCATACTCGCCTCATGACCCATCTGAGATGGGGCGCCTGGGAATAAGGACTTTGTCTCTTCCTCTGTCCCATATTGGCCCAGCACTGGGCTGGAGCCGGCTCGGATGGGGTGAGAGCTGGATGGGAGACTGAGGGCATCACGCCACGCTGAGCACCAGAGGAAGGCGAGCAGCAGGCCAGCGGCTGCAGGGCCTGGACGCCACCAGGCACAGGGAGCGGCTGGTGACTCTCCAGAGGCTGGCCCTTGGCTGGGATCCAGGAGACCTTTGCAGGCTTCCCTCTGGGAGTCTGGCACAATCCCAGAAGGCCATCCAGACAGTTCTTCAGAAGTAGGAGGAGGAAAGGGCTGGAAGAGGTGCCACAGAGGATGGGAAGTGGAGGAGAACTGGGGCTGGTTGGGGTCTGAATCCAGCTGGGGAAACCCCAAGCCTGTGCTCCGGCCCTAGCCTGGGACTCAACTTGAAGAAGACAAGATGAGGGACTGTTCCTCTCCGACTCAGTTGGCCAGGAGGATTGAGCTGGGGCTGGGGCCTGGGACACAAAGGGACCAGTTGGCCCTGAGGTCCCTTTCTGGTGGTTGGGGTGGGTGCTTCTTCTGGCCGACCCTGCTTAGGTCTTTGTGATAGAGGTGGCAGGGGATGCCCCCAACATTGGCCAAGTCCTCTGTCATAGCACCCAAGAGTCTGGGCAGAGAGTGCAGCTTCCCTCCCCTCTCCTGACTTAGCAAGGTGGGCACCTGCCTCACCCCGACCCTCCTGACATTGGTGGCTCATGCTCCCCACGCCGAGCAGGCACAAGTCTCAGTCCTCAAACACCACAAGGCTCAGTTTAAGATTCCTGTGTGATGGTGGTAGAGGCGGGGGTCCCTGTAGCCAACAGTGCCCTGTGAGGGCAAGAAGCTGAATTGAGGGGTTCGAGCCTCACATGCCTGCCCAGTGGGGTGGTCTTGAGTGGCGTGACTTCTCTGGGCCTCTCTTTGCCCACTTTGGAACTACCAAAGGGAGGAACCGATCTCCAAGACAGCATCCCACCCTCGGGGAGGGTCCGGCATTTCTTGTCCCCACAGTCTGAGATTCTCAGCTGAGCATCCCTAGACTCTGGCCTTGGTGACTTCATGTACCTAGTGAGGGAGAGCAAGGCCCTGGAAGCTGTGTGATCTCGGGCAACTCACTTCACTTGTCAGCGCCTTTGCTTCCTCCTTCTTTTCTTTTTTGAGACAGTGTCTTGCTCTGTCATCTGGGCTGGAGTGCGGTGGTGTCATCATAGCTCACTGTTGCCTCAAACTCCCGACCTCAGGCGATCCTCCCACCTCGGCCTCCCAGAGCACTAGGATTACAGGCATGAGCCGCCGCGCCTGGCCCCTTTGTTTCCTCCTTGACGGTGACACGGGGACTGCGCTGTCCCCCTTGTAGGTGCTGGCGAGGTCAAATGAGCCTGTGATGTGAGGCACCTGCTGCAGCGCCTGGCACGTAGTGAGAACCCAGGAAGCAGGAGTTGCTGCTGTGGGGACTGTTGGCCAGGCGGGAGCTCCTGCTGCGGGCACATAAAAATGACAGCTCACATTTGTGTGAGTCCTCAGCTTTCGTGGCCCTTTCACATCTGTCATCTCATTGCATCCTCCAACAACACCTAAGCAAGACACTGATATCCCATTTTGCAGAGGTGGAAACTGAGGCTTGGCAAGGTTAGGCACTTTGTGCAAGGGCACAGGCCTGGCTCTCTGCCTGGAGCCCTGGGGGCGTCTCTCCCACCCAGGATCTTGAGTGCCGACGGGAGGGCACCGGTTGGTTTGCTCTGGGGTCCTTCACCCAGCGCCTTCTGCCCCTGCAGATAAAGTACCACGAGGAGTTTGAGAAGAGCCGCATGGGCCCCAGCGGGGGCGAGGGCATGGAGCCGGAGCGCCGGGATGCCCAGGACGGCAGCAGCTACCGGCGGCCCCCGGAGCAGCAGCAGCCCCACCACATCCCGACCAGTGCCCCGGGTGAGTGGGGTGGGGGACCTATGGCCAGGCTAGTCCTGGGATGCAGAGGAGATGGGAGAAGCCTTGTCCACATGCACGCTCTCACACATGCGCTCGCACGCGCACACACACACACACACACACCCCATCCCCAGGCAGCACGAGGGTCAGGCCTGTGCTGGGCCTTGGGGACCCGAAGGGCAGGCACCCATGCGGTAGGGCACACAGCCCTGCTGTAGGATACATGGTACCAGCACGTGTGCACACGTGGACTTAAGCCTTTGAGCAGTGGGGCTTGAGCCAGGAGGGGGTGGGGCAAATGCGTGATGCGGGTTCTGGGAGGGCTGGGTCGGCAGGACCGTCTCCGAACCCACCTCCTCCTGCAGTTTACCAGCAGCCCCACCAGCAGCCGGCCGCCCAGTCCTATGGTGGCTACAAGGAGCCTGCGGCCCCCGTCTCCATACAGCGCAGCGCCCCAGGCGGCGGCGGGGTGAGTAGCCATGGCTGGAGGGCAGAGGCCACGTGGGGTGGGCTTCAGGGAAGGCCCCCTGGACACAGGGCACGGATTCTCCTGAACTTTGATCCTGGCCCCTGTTGTCTGTGTGGGTCTCAGGGATCTCAGCCCCCTGAACGGGGAGGAAGTGTGCTGTAGTGGGCAGAGCCTGGGTGGGATTAGGGCCCTGCGTTCCAGCCCTGGGCATACCTCGGGCAAGTCACTCCCCGCCGCCCCAGGCCGGGTTTCCTTACTCCGGCTCCCTGGGAACACACAAAGCCCCTTTCTGCACGGGGCCTTCCAGACCTGGCCCTGATCCTCACTCTCCATGAGGAGGACCCCCCATGTCCTTCAGTTTCTCTGCTTGCCCCTGCCTCTGAGGGGCCCTCCCAAAACAGGCCACGTGAAGTGGGTCTCTCCTGACGCTCTCTATCACTGCACCCCACTGGCTTCCTCCGGAGCGCTCCGTCCAGTGTAAAAGACTTCTGTGTTTGCTCACTTCTCTGTCCCCTGTGGGACTGAGCTCTGCGGGGGCCAGGCAGCATTCCTTTGCTTCCCCTACTCTGAGCCAGACACAGCAGGACTCATCAACCATGCTGAATAAATGAATGGGCACAGGTAGGAAGGGGGCGGGATCAGGCTCACTGAGTCCTTAGAGTTGAAGTCCTTGGTCTGTAAGTCCTGCTATCTATCCCACTGATAGGTGCAGCTGAGCCACGAGAGAGACAGATACAGAAATAAAATAGCCTGGCCGGGCACAGTGGTTCACGCCTGTAATCCTAGCACTCTGGGAGGCTGAGGCAGGCAGATTGGTTGAGCCCAGGAGTTTGAGGTTGCTGTGAGTTAGGCTGACGCCATGGCACTCTAGCCCGGGCAACAGAGCGAGACTCTGTCTCAAAAAAAAAAAAAAAAAGAAATAGCCTGAGATACGTGGCCCGCTGGAGCCTCCTGCCCTGGGCACATACACAAGGGGTATCAGTGCTGTCTGGGGCACCAGGCGAACCCAAGAGGTCGTCTGAAGAATGACCCAGGCTCTGCCCACTACAGCACACTTCCTCCCCGTTCAGGGGGCTGAGATCCCTGTCTCAAAAAAAAAAAAAAAAAGGAACTTGCAGCCTCAAGGCCACATATGGTCCTGCAGATCCCGGAGTGCGGCCCCTTGACCGAATCCAAACTTCACGGAACAAATCCCTTCGTTGGAAGGATTTGTTCTATAAAATTTGGATTCCATCAAAATGCCACATTCAAGGATCCAGAAGGCCACATCTGGCCCCAAGGCCACTACCTCTCTTTCTTCCGGGAGCTTATTTTCCAGTCAGAGAGACAAACAAGAATGCAATAAATAAGTATATAATTTAAGATCAGGTAATGGCATGTGCTGTGAAGAAAGACAGCAGGGTAAGGTTGAGGGACAGAGAGCAGCAGAGTCGAAACATGACGTTTGAGCAAAGTCCTCAGTCAGATAAAGGAGTAAGTGGTACAAGGAGAACAGCAAATGCAAAGGTCCTGAGGCAGCAAGAATATTCTAGGAAAGTTCATGGACTAGCAGGAAGGCCAGGGTGACCAGCGAGGGGAGGCAGGTAGGAGGTCAGATTGTGCAGGGTCACAGGAAGGCCTTTGGGACTGGCAATCTGTGCAGAGCGACAGGGTTAGACTTGGGTTTTTGGAAGATCACTCTGGCAGCCATGTTGAGAAGGGGCAGTAGAAGTTGAGGGGGAGGCAGGAGACACGCTGGGAGGCTGTAGCTGGATGCAGATAGAGGCCGAGATGAGAGGCCGAGTTCACTCCATGAGCAGTGTGACCTCTTATCCCAGAGGACTGTGGGTTTCAGCGTCCTGTGGAACCTCAGAGACAAGCCGATGTCGAGGGCAGTGCAGGTCAGAGGAGGTTAGAACATTGCCCCCTTGGAGAACACGTGGGTGTCACGTGGCTTTGCTGGGCATTTCCTAGAGCCGGGCTTCAGCAGAAGATTCTGGCTGAGGTTTGGAAGGTGGCACCTGGCAGATGCTCTTACGTCCCCTGAAGATTTTTCTCCCAAGGAAAGGTCTTTGTCCTGAACGTGGGCATCTTCTCCCAGACTCTTCACAGCTTCAAAAAGAAAACACTGGCGCTTATAATAATACAAATAATAGCATACAGGGTATGCCATATTTTTAGACACTGTCTGGCTTTGTGTCCATTGGACCTTACCGCATGCCCTGTTTGGGGAGGTGGGGCAGAGCTGATGTGACCTCAGTCCCCGCCCTGCACCTGGCCCTCGGCAGACGCCAAGCACATTGTAAAAGGTTGGTTACACAGAGGCGAGAGCCTGCTGCCCCGTCCCTGGTCCCCTGCTGCCCTGGGCTCTGCTCCGGGGTCCTGGACAGTTAGGAAGCTGTGCCCAGACCAGGCGAGCCCGTGTCCAGGGTCCCAACTGACTGCGCTCCCTCCCACAGAAGCGGTACCGCGCTGTGTATGACTATAGCGCCGCCGACGAGGACGAGGTCTCCTTCCAGGACGGGGACACCATCGTCAACGTGCAGCAGATCGACGACGGCTGGATGTACGGCACGGTGGAGCGCACCGGCGACACGGGGATGCTGCCCGCCAACTACGTGGAGGCCATCTGAGCCCCGGGCGCCCCCGCCTCGCCTCCTAGGCGTGACCCGTCCGCCCCTCCGTGTCTGTTTTTTAAAATCCGCGACAGCTTGTGATTCCCACCCCTTCTCCAGCTTCTTTTGCCAACTGAAGCCTTCTGCCACTTCCGCGGGCTCCTTCGTCCGGCAGGTTTTCCCCTCGGCCGACTTCCTGGTTTCTCTCTGGATGGATCAGGCGTGGGCCTCTCTGGGGCAGGCCGAGGCCGGGCTGGAAAGGGAGATCTGTTGGCTCCCCGGCCTCCCCTGCCTCTGTCTTCTCCCCGCCTCAGCCTCCTGCCCAGCCCCTCACACAGCCACACATTCCAGGGCTGGGCGAACCCCACACTCCCAGGACCCCAGGGCAGGGCCTCCGTCCCCCAGAGTGGAACCTACCCCTTTGTCCCTGTTGCGCAGGGCCCAGTGCGATGGGCTTTACTGCTCTTCTCAAAGAGGGGGCTCCTGGCCCACGAGAGGCCTTGCTCCCCAGCCTGTCCCTCCTCGAGGGCGGCGGCAGGAGAGCGGAGTTCCGCGTTGGCATGAATTCACCCCCCCACGTTCCTTCTCACTGTGATTTCGCCCTCCTGCCCACGCAGACCCGGGGGGAGCGAAGAGCTCCCCAGGAAGCACAGCTTGGGTCAAGTTCTTGCCTTTCTTGATTTTAGGGACAGCTGCAGGCAGGAGGGGAACAGGGTGTTCTCTCCCGCAGCCCTTTTTCCCCACTCCCACCCCAGGCTCGGGGACCCTTGCTGCCTCCTTGGCTGGAGGCCTCAGCACCGGGCCGTGGGTTAGGTGAGCCGCTCCTCCCTGCTCCTCACGGGAAGGTGTCTCGGGCCTTCCACGGCCTCCCCTTCCCGGCCTGACGCCACGTGCGCGTGGGGCAGCGCCAGGCCCGTGGGGAGCCCTCTATCTCCGAGACCTGGTGTGCGGGCAGGAGTGTGTGTGTCTGCACGTGTCTGTGGCAGGCGTGCGTGAGTGTGAGCATGCGGGTGAGAGACGCGTGTGTGCAGTGCAGGGGTGTGAGGGCGCATGGAGCCGTTTTCCCCCAATTTCCTCAAAACCCACGGCGAGGGGGGAGGGCCCTGCGCAGTGTGCTGGGCAGAGGAAGGTGTCGGCGTGGAGTTGGTGGGGGCTGCCCTGGGCCTGCAGCTTTCTGGGGGCCGGTGGGGAAGGCTCCGTGGCTCTACTACGCATATCCTCCACCCCGCCTCTGCGTCCACACTGTGTCACCCACACTGTGGGTGCCTCACTCTGGGGGCCCTCCCCGCAGACACTCCTTGCCCCTCCTCACCCCGCTCACATAAAGCCCCCCTGAAGCAAGGGAGCGGATCCCAGGGCTGCAAACCTGGAAGCACAGGCTCCGGGACAGGGAAGGGAACGTGGTGCTATGTCCAGTTCCTTCCCTCCGCTCGTTGGCGGCCGCGACAACCCTTGCCCGACTTCATTCATCTCCGGGCCCTCCTCCCATCTTTGCGCAAGTCCATCCAGGCCCCGCAGTTGACATCTTGTCCCTTTGCACACCTGTACCCTGCAGGTGAGGGAAGGGGCCCGAAGGTGTCAGTCCATTCAGCAGTCCAGTCACCGTGGGTGTTTCTGTCAACTGCTTCTTAGCTGGTTTGGGAGGATTTGCCCCACATCAGAAACTGAGGAAAGGCCTGTGCATGAGGAGCCCCTGCCTGGACAGTCCCTTTTCCCTGCCTGCCCCGGCCTAGGTGAGGGCAGGGGGGTGTCTTACCTGGGGCGATTTGGGGATGAGAAGCAATCTCGGGAGCCTCTCAGGAGGCGCTGGTGCATTCCACTTCCTCTTGATCTCAAAGCACAATGTGGATTTGGGGACCAAGGGTCAGGGACGCATCCTGTTCAAGGACCTGTAGTTGGGGAAGTGGTGAGTGCGTGGGTGGAGGTCCCACCTCCCAGCAGCAAGCAGCAGCCCGTTGTTACTCAGCTTAATTTTCCTTCCCAAACGAGACAGGCCGGCCACTGGAATCTTGCTGCCGGCCCCTGCCTCGACTCTTCCCGTCCTAGAAATAGGGGCCATTTTCTTATACACCCCCACAGAAAGGAGGGACTGTCACACTGGTGCTGAGGGACCCAGGGGCTACTTACTGGGCGTCCTTGTTCCTTGCCAGAACCATCCTTCCCTGGAAGAGCACAGAACCCCGAGGGCTGGGCTGAATCCCTGGTCTTTTCTGTAGTTCACAGAGGGCTTTTGGCCAATCTAATCCCCGGAAAAGTGCAGCAAAGCTACAATGTGAATTTAACGTTCATGGACCAATAATGAAGTGCAAGCCCAATGGTGAGAAAAGTGAATTCTCCCAACTCTGCTTCCTGTTTTCGCCCCTCATGTCCCTCCAGGGAAAACTACTTCACTGCTTAATTTCTGCCTTTCCCCCCTCACGTATGCACTTTTGGCCCCCTTTTTATAGCTGGAAAAAACAACCACCCCATGAACCTGTATTTAAAAAGAAATGACCGTGTGAAACTTGCCTGTGTTCAAACACGTCATCGTGTGTGTGCGGCCGTCCACTCATCTTTTTATATGGGGGTGTTGTCCTGTTCTGGTCTGTCTGGTCTTCTCCCTCGTGGGCTTGTGCTCGGGATCAAATCTTTCTGGCCTGTTATGATTCTGAACATTTGACTTGAACCACAAGTGAATCTTTCTCCTGGTGACTCAAATAAAAGTATAATTTTTACCTGCGGACTTGGTTTCCTCTCTGGCTCTGAGGTGGTGCTGCGTGCGCGTGCGCATTTGTGCGTGCCTGCGTGTATGTCCTGTCTGCTTGAGGGCACTGGCCCGCTGCCCTGCAGGGAGAGGACTGCTCTGCCCCTGGCACCTACTTCCTCCTAGTTGAGAATCTCCCACCAGCCTGCTTCTGGCTTCCACCCACTCATTCCTCTCTGCCCAACTTGGTGACACTCCAGAAGCCTCCCTGAGCTCCCCATCTCCGCTTCCCATCTGTCCCCCCACTAGCTGGGGTGCTCAGGGCAGGGGATGAGTCTTAATTCATCTTTAAATCCCCAGTACCTGCCCAGGGGCCTGCAGGGAGCTGCTCCTCCAATATCTGTTGAATGAATGAATGAGCTCAGCTTGGGAGCAGTTGTAGCCCTCGGCCACTGCCTGGCAGGTAGCGGGAGCTCAACACACGTTTGAAAGATGAAATGACAGGACGTTCTGCAGTGGGGCAGGATCTGGATAAAGCCATCGGTAAGGCAGCCTGGCACGTCAAAGCGCTATTCACGACACCTTACAAATGTGATCTTTAACACACCTCTTTTTTCTTCCATCTGTCTATCAATAACAGCCATGTGAGAGAAGTAACTCCTTCGATGTCCTTACAGATATGGCTCACTGAGACCCAGAAGGGCACGGAGTTTGGTGGAAGTTGTGCAGCCAGTGGCAGAGCCAGGGCCTTAGGTGCTTTGATGTGACGTACGATGCACGTAGTCCCACGTGGGGCCACCTTGCCATGGTGGGCCGATTGACCGTGGCAGCTCTCATATTCGTGTCGCTTGTGCTCCGTACCTTGTTTCAGGTGCTCAGAGTCTGTGACCTGTGGCCAGAAGGCTGGTGGCCTCCCCTCTTGTTCAGTGGGGTTGGGAAGAGGACGTTGGGATCCAGTCCCTTCTGCCCCCACTCGGGGCTGCCCCGGCCTCATGTCCCACTGGCTGCGGAGAGGGGCATTTCCCACTTGGGGCTCAGAATTGAAGCATTCTCTGGCCTCAGGATTACAGAAGGGTGGAGAGGAAAAGGGCTTTCCCAAACCGAGCATTTGTAATCTGGAGAAAGCCGGAGTCCAAGCCAGCAGACTGGAGCAGCGTGGGGAGTACTAGGCAGCGCTGACACCCACGCCCCACCCAAAGGAGCTGGCTGCCTAATGTTCTCCCAATGGACGGAATTAGTTGGCAGTTGCATCCTGTTGGCGTGCCCCCCTCTGCAGAGGTGCAGCCTCTCCCTCCCCCAAGAAGTTTCATTCACCTTCAGAGGGGGCGGTCTGCCTTGGGGGGCATCGGTGCCAAGTCTCTGTTCCTGCTCACAGAAAGCTCTATGCTCTGCCTCCTGGGGACCAGCCAGTGGGAGGCATTTCTAGACCCTTCTAGAAACGGCCTACGTTCCTGAGGTCTAGCATGATGAGGGGGCTTACTAATGTCTTAACCCCAGGCCCTTCAAAAGAATTATTTGGGGTGCAGGCCGAGGAAACTAGGCCTCAGAGATGTCCCAGGGAAATTTTCTAATTTAATAAAAAATACTTGAGGCTTACAAAAAGGCACAAAACAAGACATAACTGAGTCTTAAGAAAGAACCAATAACATCAATCCTCCTTTCCTCTTCAGAGGAAACCACTTGAATTTGCATTTCTAGACACTTCCTGCACAGGGATGGGCCTGAGTGTCTTCAGTGTCTCCTCCGTGTGTAACACTGCTGCGCTCTCTGAAGAGGACACGCAAGGAAACAAAACCCTGGTAGTGACTGCAGAGAGGTGGAGGAACACATGGAGGAGAGACCTTGGTGCTCAACCTGCAAATGGAGCCACGTGAACAAAAGGCGCCTCTTGCTGAGCAGTGCAGGCGGGGCAGAAGGGCCTCCAGACTCGCAGGTGAGACAGTCCGGGGCAGGAGAAAGAATATGGACTTTGGAGGCCCAGTGAGGTGGCTCCCGCCTGTAATCCTGGCACTCTGGGAGGCCGAGGCTGTAGGATCTCTTGAAGTCAGGAGTTTGAAACCAGCTCGAGCAAGAGAGAGACCCCGTGTCTACAAAAAATAGAAAAATTAGCTGAGTGTCATGGTGCATGCCTGTAGTCCCAGCTACTGGGGAGGCTGAGGCAGGAGGATCACTTGAGCCCAGGAGTTTGAGGTTGCAGACAGCTATGATGACACCACTGCACTCTAGCACTGGGTCAGAGTGAGACCCTGTCAAAAAAAAAAAAAAAGAATGTGGACTTCGGAGTCTCCAAGCTTAGTTTTGAATTTCTGTCCTGCCATTTTAAGCTATGAAACATTAGGCAGGTCCCTGGCCGGCTCTGAGCCCCGTGTATGGACGACTTGGAGGGAGGATAGACCTGGAGGGAGGCTGAAATTAGCCCGCGGTGCAGTACCTGGCACAGTGTAGGACTCGCAGGTACGTGAGCTCCCTTCCCCCCAACCCATGCCAGCCGAGACCCACAGGAGACCTTTGTCCATGCACCCCCAGGATGTGACCTTTAAAACTTGCCAATGGCCCACCCAAGTGTCAACCATTATTTTTCTGAGATAATTTGCCAGATATGTGTGATGTGAGAGGAAAAAGGAAGGCGGCGGCAGTCAGGAGGATAGATTCCAGGGCTATCCGGTCCGGAGAGAGGTCTTACCTCCTCCTACACGCATAGCGTGCAGACTCCATTTAGACACAAAGGGGTGGGACTGGGTTCCGGGGAGAAATTGAGCCTCCTCGGTGCTGTCTGGTCTAAATCCAGCAGCTCCCCGGTTACCCACCCTGGGCGCTGTGATTGGCTGGCTGCGCTGAGGGTGTCGGTGGGGGGCGAGCTGCCGGTGGGGCCGCAGCATCCCTCAGTCTCGGCCCGGGAGGGGGAGGGGAAAGAACGAGGCCGAGCGGTGGAGGGAAGAGGAGCCATTTCCCTCGCCTGACTGCGACCTCCGTGCTCACAGCTCACGGTTTTCCAGAATCCAGGGCCTCGTCGGCCTAGGACTGCACGATGCTGGATATTTTCATCCTGATGTTCTTCGCCATCATAGGCCTGGTCATTCTGTCCTACATTATCTACCTGCTCTAGTGGCCCGGAGACGCGGCCGGGAGCCGCAGACAGCTCGGAGGGGAAGGATGAAGCTGAAGGGCCGAGCATCCTGCTTGCTGACGCACCGGTGGAGTTTTGCTTCTGGTCATTATTTCGGGTATTGATTCAAAAACAAAATGAAAAGAGAGCTTGTTTTCCTATTTTTTCTTAGATGCCATGTGGCATTTCTTAGACAACCCTGAAAAGAATAAGAAAATACCAGCTTCTTTCTTGAGGACCTAATTTAAAATAAAATTTTTAAAATGAAAAATAAAGCTCACAATGCAAAGGGGTTTTACGTAGCATGGGTTGGGACCGATGGGTGTGGCAGGGAGAGACTATTATTTCCTAATTTCTTCTTCAAGTTAGGTGCTCAAACTCCAAGCTGTTTATTTTCTCCCTGTAATTAAAGGCAAAACACATCTCTATGTGTCAGCAGGGTTGTTTACAACTATGCTTGCCTAATTGCATTAATTAATTAATTATTAACTCATTCCTGAGGATGAGATAGCAAATAAAATTTACTTGGGGTGGAGTTTTGGGGGAGATGTTCATTTTTTTCCAACTGTGGGGTTTGGCAGAGAGGAGGGAGGAACTCCTAATTCTTTTCCTAGTTCATGACCAGTACTTGGGAGCTGATATCTTTGCTGCTGTTCCTATCTGAGCCTTTTTGTTTCTGGATTTCCCACAGCTCCTGGTCACCAGTCCAACAAGAGGCCTCTTATCAACAGCAGCTGCCCAACAGACCTCTTCCAGAGCCTTCCAGACACGGTTAACCCCTGGCAAGCAAGGGGCTTTTTGAGCTCAGAGGCAAAGGCACTTGGCTGGGACACTGGGAATTCATGGACGTGATTGGCACATGCTGCATGCGTTTGAGCTGTAGATAGTGTTGAGAACACAGAAAGCTGAAATGTAGACTCATTAAAGTTACCATGCAGAACCGCTCAAAAATTCATTTTGGCAGCCTTTCCTTAGGTCTAAATGCAACTACATAGTACGCTCAAATATGTCCTTCCTTTCCCTCTCACATGCAGGGGTTCCCCTGTTAAGTTTAAGAGCAAGTTCAAGTTGTCTATCTTCATCTATGAAGTAGTCACTTTATTACTGTCTTTATAGATTATACAGTCTGAGGTTGTGTGGTTTTCCTTGTCTCACTCTCTAGCCAGAAGGATCTTGTCATTTGAGTTTTTAAGATTTTTTGTTTCTTCCCCACCTCAAACCACTTGTGCCCCAGCTTCTCGTTTAAAGAGAGAAATGTACATAGTCCTTATTCTTTGCACCTGACTGGATTATCAATTATTGAAACAAGATGCTTATGCTTATCTTATTTAGGAAAAACGTCTTACCCCAAAATTTTATTATCAAATGTTCCTTTTCTGGAAAAAAAATTTTCAACATATGTCCTATTAGGGAGAAGAAATTATATATTTTGGGGTTGGGAGTAGAACTGGCCCCCAAATCTAGGGTATTTATTCCTTTGACAAATCCATCATAATTTGTTCTACATTTTGTTTTCCCTTCTAGCTTAAAAATAAAGGAGAAAGATTAATACTTTTTAGTAATAACATTGTATTCAATTTCTATGTTTTAAAAAGAAATAAAGTTGAGGCATTATAATATATGTGACAATTAAAATGGAACACTTGCATTTTAAAATTCAGAACAAGGAAAAACACTATTCTCGACACTTTGTCTTGGCAAAAAATTACGTGACCTTCAAGAAGTCATTTAAACTTTAGGGCTTCAGTTTTTTTTGTTTTTTTTTTTTTGAGACAGAGTCTTGCTCTGTTGCCTGGGCTAGAGTGCTGTGGCATCAGCCCAGTTGACAGCAACCTCAAACTCCTGGGCTCAAGCAATCCTGCCTCAGCCTCCCGAGTAGCTGGGACTACAGACATCTGCCACCATGCCTGGCTAATTTTTTCTATATAGATTTTTAGTTGTCCGGCTAATTTCTTTCTATTTTTAGTAGAGATAAGGGTCTCACTCTTGCTCAGGCTGGTCTTGAATTCCTGATCTCCAGCGATCCTCCCGCCTCAGCCTCCCAGAGTGCTAGGATTACAGGCGTGAACCACCACGCCCAGCCAGGACTTCAGTTTTTTCTGTCAAATGAAAGTGTTAAGACTAGAAAATTTTTAATATCCCTTTTCATTTTAAAATTCTAGAATTGTAGAATGCACTATCTTTGGAAACTACATCACTGAGAGCAGAATTCTCATAGCTCTCACTATGTTGCCCAGGGTGGCCTTCAACTCCTGGCCTCAAGAGTCCTCTCACGTCAGCCTCCCAAGTAGCTGAGACTACAGGGATAAGCTACTGCACCCAGCTTGGAACAAACTCTAAATAGTTGACTGGTAGTCCGTGTTTCCACTCACTCTCCCAACATGACATTTTATAACGAAAACTCAACTGCAAAACTCTTTTTGGCTGTATTTGGAGGAGAAAATGACAATATTTATTTACTTCAAATATATATATCAGTGATAATTTGTCTAAAATGTTTAGGAAGTATTAACAAGGACAGTACTACATGGTGGTATGTAGCAAAAAGACAGGTAATTTGGCAGATACACTAATGCAAGAAGCATGGCTCTGAACACTGATATATTTAGGAATAATCTTCAGTGGAATCCTTGATAGGACATTTCCCGCTAAAATATTCCTCTGACTCTTTGGCATAACCTTGTATTTTGAACAACAACTTTCCACATAAGGCCGAGATAGCAGCTCTACATCCTCACTGAGGTAACTGAGTCAAGTGCCAGCATTTTGGAGGGGTCCAAGTTACACAATTATGGTGGTGTAGATCTTCATGGTATGTGTATATACTCTTTAACCAAGCTCACTCTGGAGTCGTCTTTCTATGAAGTCAAGGCTTTTCAGTCTGTTTTCATACAAAGTTGAAACCACTAATCTATTCAGTAAAAAAAAAATCAGCCAGTTTCAGTCACATGTCGGTGATATATACTCTGGTGTTGGGCACAATGTAAGGACAGAAGATTACCCATCTTTTCAGTTACTTGTGAAATATAGTTTTAAAAAATAAATAATTACATCTTGAAAGAAATTTTATGACTTTGTGCCTATATCCATGCTATAACATACCAGTTTATTATGACAGGGTTTTACTGTGTTATTTTGATAAATTTTTAAATTTCACACTTAAACTATTTGTATATTGGCATCCTAAAACATAATAATACACTGAAAAAAGTTACTTCTGTAATATAAAGTTTCATATAAATTTCATAAATCTGTGGCATAGAGCAATCATGCTCAATAAAATGGGGATTGTACTTGACTCATGTCAATGTAGTAAAATCAATTCTGATTAATTGTAAATTACTTAGAAAAATTAGTGTGACATGCTAAGAATCATTACACTAATACCTGATTTCTTGATGAAAATAGGGGATTTGTTTAGAAAAGTGATACATTGTATTTTATGAGAAAGGATTACTAAGAGGATAAATTTTGAGAAAGTTAAATAATGGAAAGATAAATGTTACAGAGTTAGAACCACCTATGACTCTTTGTTGTGGGTATATGGAATCAAACCCAAACTTTCTGAATTTGAAACTTGGTTGGACATGATTTATTACATTTTAGAAAATTTTTTTGCTTTTAAAAGGCTTAAATTTAACACTATTCAGACTTCAAAAGCCCTTAAACTATTGTTTTAATTTGAAATTACTCAAAAATAATGGGATTTTTTTTCTTAATAAGGTACTTAAGCATAGTTGAAGTGGAAAATTGTCTCTGTGAATTATATTCTTTGGCTTTATCAAACTCTAAATATTTACTAAGCCTAGAATGGCCTCTTCTAAGTCAGTTTTGCTACTGTCTAAAACAAAAATAAAACTAAAGTTGTATATAAAGGGGGAACAGAAAAAGCCATTGACACAACTTCCATTGTAAAATCAGACACACTAAGGCAGATACATTTAAAAATATTTAAGAAATTCTTTGTTCTTAAAAAACATTGTAAGATCTTATAGTCATAGAAAAATTGCAGGAAATCTCAATAATTACACGTTTTGTCTTTTGAGGCTGATATTAACTATGATAATTGTTGCATTTCTAGTTTAGTAGCAATTGAAATATCAAATTGCTTGGGGATTTGGTCTCTGAATTAAGTAGCAGAACAGTGTACAATACTGTTGTACTTATAGATTACTGTTCAGTTTATGAGTTGTTGCTAGTAAATGAAATTATTTAATTTTTTAGATGCTATAATATTAAGCGTAAGTATACATATACATACCTATGTAGCTAATTGCAACATTATTTTTTACTAAGACATTTCTTTTTTTTTTTTTGAGACAGAGTCTCATTCTGTTGCCTGGGTGAGTGCCGTGGTGTCAGCCTCGCTCACAGCAACCTCAGACTCCTGGGCTCAAGTGATCCCCCTGCCTTAGCCTCCCAAATAGCTGGCACTACAGGCATGTGCCACTATGCCCGGCTAATTTGTTTCTGTTTTTAGTAGAGACGGAGTCTCGATCTTGCTCAAGCTGGTCTAGAACTCCTGACTTCAAGGGATCCTCCTGCCTCAGCCTCCCAGAGTGCTAGGATTACAGGCGTGCGCTATGATTAACAGCTTAAATGAAGATAAATTTCCCCACAAGAAAGTCAAAGACTTGCATAATGACAAACTCTGAACAAGTTGGAAATGTTCAATTTTAATGTGGTTTTATTAATATGAATAAATAACAAAGAAAATTTGGCAAATATCAAATATTTAGATATCAAAGACATTTTACCATAAATACAATACTCTTGAAATAACAGTGCATATTTTTCAGTTTTATACACCTTTAAGAAAGCAGTGATATTAGAATGTCTACAAGTATTAATTAGAAAAAAAACAATATAAGAGCCTTTCAAAGGCTAAACAGTTGGGTTTTAGGGTTTTTTAAAAATGTCTCTAGTTACCTGGGAAATTTTCTGGAATTATATTTGTTTTCTTGATGAAAAAAATGTGTTCTTAGTCCTTTGGAACTTTTTTCATCTGGAGACGTCTGTCCAATCCAGCTGTCTTTCAGGTCATCTTTCCTGTCTTAGTGACCCTTCAATAAACCAAGGAGCATATGTCCATTTCCTGATTTCCTACAGGTTTCACAGCTACCTGCTAGTGGAATTGCTACAGAAGCCACATTGCTAGTAAGGTATGTAACTACCAAAGAGACTTTTGTAGCAGCTTTGTTTTTACCCCTCACAATATTTACTGACATAAAAATCTGTAATCATATAATGGAGTACTAGTCACATAAAGAGGTTAACTCCTGAGTAATAATCACACAAAGAGGTTAGTGTTTGTTATTTGTTGACATAAGATGGTTCTTCCAGTTGCACCTTCTGCTGGGTACCTCATAGTTGCCCTAATCTCCAAAGGTGAATAATTACCCTGGCAATAAAATCTTTGCTATTAACTAAAGAACTGGAAGCATGAACTAAATCATCATAGGATGGGAAAACAAGGTGCCTTTTGTTCATGCTATGGGGAACTCTCTGATAAACAATGCTTGAACTTCTTCGAACACTTGAACCACTTCCCAAGTGCAGTCATTTACTGCCTGCATTGTGAGTATGATAAAGGTGAGGGGACAGAAGGGCATGAGAAGGAATCATCCCCCAAAATGTTAAAGTTCTATCATTTCATAAGGTACAGAGTACTTATCAAGGGAAATAAACGTCAGTTTCTAGGAAAAGTAGCATCATCAGTTTGTTATTAGTAGTACTATTATAGTGTGTAGTGTGCTGTAGAAACAATAATAAAGATAAAAGTAACAATGTGTTGTTAAGTTTGCTTTGTAGTGGAAGTAAAAATCATCCTACAAATCAAAGTCAAAGGAGGCTGAGGAAATCTCTATAAAAATGATAAAAGGGCTGGGAGCCTAGGACTTCTCATTTAGGCCAATCTTCTAATTTTAAAAAGGTACAGGCTAAATTATTTGACTTGTTAATAATTTACATGGTTATGTTATTATGACTGTTCTAGAGTTAGTTAGAAATTGACAGTCTCCTAGTGTTTTTAGGCTATTCGTTTTGCAAATGCTCTTTTTTTATGATAATATGACAATTTTTGTGACAATTCACTTAAACATCAATAATAATGATAATAATAATAAATGCTTACAAATTAATCTCCCACTTTAAAACTTGATATTTCACTTTATTCCTGATGACAAATGTATTCAGGGCAAAAAAAAGGACCACTAAATCAAAGAAACTACAAATTTGGTCACATATGTTACTTTTATCTATTAATAATTGAATGAAGAATTTATCAGTTTAATTTTATTGGTGGCAAAATGTTACCATTTATCTACTGCACCCAAAAACTTAATCAAATTTTTTATGTTCCAAATGTCTGGGGAGGGTGAGATAATAATCTCACAATTATTGAAAATAATGAAATAATGTGAATTTAAAAAATTTACAGCAGCAGTCATGTCAGTTCAAGTATGTAAAGAGATTCAAAAGCCAGATCAAAGATGTTCTAAACTATGCTTCTTTTGCAAACTTGCTGAAAATAACTGCTATGGAGACTTGGTTAATTCAAGTAATTCAAGGAAACTTTACAATGTCAAATTTGTTTCTCTAAGAAAATGATTTCTAGCATCTATTTAGTAAAATATTAAAAATATTCACTATTTCTATTAAAATCTTTACTTTTTTTCTTTATTTTTCTCTTCTCTCCCAAATAATTGGATATATTCTTGACTTGGAATCACCAGTGTTTTCATACATAAATCTGTGCTTTGCAAGCATATGTGAGAAAAAGCAAAAGCTAATTAAGGTGTAATTTTATACTCTGGTATCTGCCAACTTTTAATCTTTATAATTCAATTGTGGGTGAATTCTTAAATTGAGAAGAAGAAAATGAAACTAGGATAAAAGTAAGAACTTCATTTTTGCATAAATATGCAAGTAACAAACTCTGGAGAAAAAATTCCTACCATCAGTGGAACTGCAGTTGGAAAATCCATCTAAGAAAGGCAGTTAATTTCTGACTCTCCAAAAATGAAGGTAAGTGCTTTTGCTACTGAAATATAGTGAAATCTTGTTATCACAATTTATATTTTCTCCACAATTTTCACTCTTCTTCAGTCCTATTAGTCTCTCACTGAACCCCTCTTGCTAAATATTTGAGAATTTCCCACAATTTACACCCTACTTCTGCAAGCAATTTCCGTAACTTTCGGTGTTTCTTCCCTCCATCAGTTCCAGAGGTAAGTTAAATCTAGAGCTTGGGAAAAGAAAGCCAGCCTCTGAGAAGTCTGGGGGAAGGAGTGGGTCTTCAGAAGTAAAGTGATCAAACCCAAGGAGAAGAAAATCAGAGATCCAGGAGGACTCCAGCACTATTTCAGCCCGTTAGGCACTATAATGATCTACCTGAATAGTAAAAGTGGTGATGGCAGAAGCTAGTCAGACTGAAATAGTCCTAGAGCTTCTTGTAATCCATTTAATAGAATGAAAAGAACCCCTCCTCTCTCATGGGCTGCTCTGACCACGTATGCTTCTAGTTTCCTTCATCAAATCTCACTTTTTTAGATAAGGAGAAAAACTTTAGGAATAAGTAAAAATTATTTGTGAAGATTGTTCTGGCAGCTGAGTAGCTACTTGCTTTCAGTTTATCTTTTCCTTTATTTGCTACATTTTAGTCTAACCCCCAGGAAAGTACAAAAGATGATTTGATTGTATTAGATAATAAATATCTTCCTCTATACACCTTTTATATGATTCATTTTAAAGGACACGTCTCTGCATGAGTGTGTCTATATGTATATTTACATACTTATATATGTATGTGTGTATATATATCAACACACATAACTTCCTTTAGTTTTTTATCTGGTAGTTCACGTAAAACATCAACAAAATATAATGTTCTTTGTAACCATATGCCAAGAAGGTGGTAAAAAATGGGATTTATATTCTGCACATTCTAAACACCATATTGTAAATCTTTACAAAACATTCTGGGCTATTTCTATACAACTTAAGCAAAGTGAACAGATATATACTATTTAGTGAATTTAGGTCTGCTCTAACTATAAAACAGAATTTTCTCTGCTTCAAAGATTCACACATACAGGTTGGGCTGCTCCAGATTCTTGGTATTAGTATGACCAAAAGTGGAGAGGCAGAGCTTGTTTACCAGACAAATCTCAATACATTCTTGGGTTTGTTTGTTATTTTTATATTAATAATGGTGTAAACAGTTGCTTCTAAAATTCTATGCAGCTTTTGAATTCTTAGGTTACTTAGATGGCAAAAAGTCCCACAGATACTATTTTTCTGGGTGTGAAAAAGTAGCACTCTTCTCATTGTTAAGTTCAGTGAGGTTTTCTAAAGGCACGGCTTTCTGAGTATTTAGGTAGAGAGAATATTCGTGGTCAAATACAGGACCTCCTTATGGAAGTTAGCCTGAGCACGTACAAGATGGAACAAATTCAAAAAACTTCTGTCATCTTCATCTTGGTCTCCTATATGCCAAACACAGGAATAGACAGCAGGGAAAAGAAAATGATAGTTAAAATTTTAAATATATGATTTACTTGAAACATAAGATGTTCTAATTGTCCCTAATCATATTTAAACTATTGTTCAAATTGTTGTTAGTGACCTTTATTAAGTCAGATGTTAACCCCTGAAATCATGGAATTACATAAGAACACTAGATTAGAAGTCAGAAGAAAAGGATGCTGGGCCATGCTTTATTACTTCTAACTTTATGACCTTGGGCAAGTTAGGTCATTTCTTAATGCCTTAGTTATCTCATCTGGAAGATAGAGTTAATTATCATGTTGATTGCCTAATAAAACTATAAATAATATTTGTTGAAACTATACAAATATATTATTATAATGATTATGATAGTTGGCAAGTGAGCGAGTTCAAATTTTTGCTGTGCAAAATTGAAAGTGGCTCCTTTCAGAGAAGACTCTTCAACTTTACTTTCTCCATTAAAATCAATACCAGATTTTAAAAGTGACAAAACCCAGGAACTACATATATCTCAAAGAAAAACAAACAAAAAAGTGTCTGTCCCTCCTGTTGTTAGTTTAGAAATAAAAGTCTACACAGAGCTAGCTCTGTCTTAAGTGGAGACTAGATAGACTGCATTTTTACTCGCACCTGTGCACTATCTACATTCCTACTCACCAGACATAATTGATTGCATCGTTTCCATTATAACACATGCAAATGCATTTGCCACACCCTGAAGGAAGTTAAGTTTTTCCAATGGCGTGCTAAAGACGTTACTGACTTTTTGCATCATTTTAACTGCCCAGTTCATGCAGTACAGTTCTTTCTCACACACCTGATGTAGACATACAAAGCATTATTGTAAACCTTCATGTGAAGAAAGCTATAGAATTTGAAAATGTTATTGACAATGATGGCTTATGGTTTTACATAATTTATTATATACGACACCATACTGAGTCTATAAAATAGGAAATGCTCTTATATCTAATAATCCTTTTCTTTCAAATGGTACAATTTTAATGGAAAAAAGTGTGAAGTATATAAAAGCCTGGTTCAAGAGTATCATAGAATATTATTTATCAATGCAAGAACTACTATCAAAACCAGTTATTGAATATATGAAAAATAAGACTTCTGCTCATTCACTCATTCAATAAACATTTACTGAGCACCTATTAAGATCGGGAGACACAATGACAAGCCATAAAGACACGGCTCTATTTTCAAGGAGTCCAATGAGGGTAAGAGAAAAATAGGTGATTTCAATAGGCAAGAGAACTCTATGGTATTATCAACTTCCCATCTTGAGAGTTTTAGGGAATATTTATTTCTCCATTGTTTAAAAGATAAACATTTAATGTAAAGATTACATATTCCTAGCTAAAATTGACTGAAAAGTAAAAGATTTATTTATTAACATTCTAAATGGCCCATGGAACTCACATAGCCAAATAGATAACATACAGCAATATAAACTATACATAAATATATAAACTAATACTATATAGTAGTGTAAGTAAATAACGTTAATATGACAGGAAACATTTAGTAAGCACTTACTATGTGTAAAGCACTGTACTAGGCACTATGAAAGAAATCAGTGACACAGTCCTGGATTTCAAAGAGCTTACAATCTACTTGGGGAGATGACCTACCCCACACATACAATGGCTTACAAACACTAATAGTAACTGAAGATAAAGAGAAGACAAATTGGAGGCAATTTAGCAAACATTAATGATCAGAATTGAGATGTTAATCAGAGAAGGCTTTCTAGAGGCTTCTCCACCCCTAGTGACTTTCTCTCCATTCCATTTGCTACAGTTCTGCCAAAATGACCTGCCAAAAACCACAAAATGGATCATGTCTCTCCCCTTAAAACTTTTTAGCAGCTCCCTATTAGAAGATGTGTTCAAGCTCTGCAGAATGGCCTAAAAATCCCTTCCTTACCTAGCCTCTCCCTTCCTGTCTAGCCTCACCTCCTGCTACTTTTCTTGTGTACATTTTTTTTTTTTTTTTTTTTTGAGACAGAGTCTGGCTCTGTTGCCTGGGCTAGAGTGCCATGGCATCAGCCTAGCTCACAGCAACCTCAAACTCCCGGGCTCAAGCGATCCTCCTGCCTCAGCCTCCCGAGTAGCTGAGACTACAGGCATGTGCCACCATGCCTGGCTAATTTTTTCTATATATTTTTAGTTGTCCAGATAATTTCTTTCTATTTTTTTAGTAGAGACGGGGTCTCGCTCTTGC
>CAUYSK010058075.1:0-12180 GCA_963575035.1 Avahi laniger
GAACCCATTCTACTAAGTGAAGTATCACAAGAATGGAAAAACAAGCACCACATGTACTCACCATCAAATTGGTTTTAACTGATCAACACTTAAATGGACATATAGTAAGAACATTCATCCGGTGTCAGGCAAATGGGAGGACGGAGGAGGGGATGCATATATACATACCTAGTGGGCGCGGTGCTCACCATCTGGGGCATGGACATACTGGGGCAGTATGGCCCACTGGGGCAAAGGCAATATTCGTAACCTATACATTTGTACCTCCATAATATGTTGAAGTAAAAAAAAATTAAAAGAAATGATTAGTTGATTATATCAACTAATTTTTGAAATTAGCTGATATGTATCATACATATTTTAAATATAAACAAATAGTGCAAAGGGTGAAATGCACTAAGACATATAGTAAAATTGTTTTCTCAAAATGCCACAGAATGTTTTTCATGAAATATCCATTGCATTATATTTGTTGGAGATACACACACACACACACACACACACACACACACAGATATGTATATATACTTTCTGTTGGCAAAATATATATAATGTCATATATGTGGTATGACATATATATATATATATGTATAGTACGTCATTATATAACTCACTAATTTTGGAATTCAAAAAAGTGATACCCCAAAATATGGCACTTTGGCATGCTGAGTGTTTTGAATGAAAAAAAAAAATTAAATAGCCATAGAAATAAGGTTCAGAACCAAGAACTCTCTGACCAATTCCAATACCTTATCTCTCTGATCCTTTTTATTTTCTAAAGAACCAAAGCACTGGGAGGGACTCTCTGGAAGTTCTTATCTGATGAGGGAAGCTTTTATCCAAAAGAAATACAATTGTCTTAAGACTTTCTTCCTAAGAATCTCATCAAATAATCAGGAAAGTTTAACCCCAGGAGAAGAGAAGAAACTGGGAGCCATCACCATGCCCAGGCAGACTTTTCATTTATTCTTCTGTGGGCAGCTCTAATGAATGGATTACCTGTGGACTTTACCTGCATAATAAGATCACTTTTGTTTGAAACTAAGTTTTCATAAAGCACAGTTCCAAATACATGTCTTATTTTCTAAGGCAGAAGACTATTATGTTTTTAAGAGTGTTTAAGAAGTATTCTAATGCTTGTCTATATGGAATGGTGCAAGCCTGAAGCTATTGGTGTTCATCTCTCTACAATATTAAGGGAGACTCTTTTCTTGCTGTCTGTGTGGTTGGCAGTATGCCCTGGGTTCTTGGTGTGTTCTTGGCCAAGGAATGACCAGACACACCAAACTGTCAAGTCCAAGCTGTTCTTCTGGTCCTCTGACTTCCTTGCTTGGAGAAATCACCAGCAGGGCCAATATGAAGGAGTGACCCCAGACAGGAAGCAGTTTCACATAAGCAGCTCTTTATTTTAGAACAAAACGGGTCTGCCTCCAAAAGTGGAGAGAGACAGACTGATTAACTCACTGACTGACTGCCCCCCTCTCTCTCTGAATTCATGAATTGTTTCCTTTTATTAGCCAAGATGGGGGGAGGGGGAGAGTGGGGTTTGAATCACAATGCAGATTCAAGCTATTGGTATAATAATTACCCTTAGGTTACTCTAGGTCACTTTTTAAATCCTGTCATTCCTGGGCTGGGGAACTCCCAGATTGATAAAGCATTCCCTCTTTCCCCAGGTGCAGCAGTTACTCAGGATAGGATTAAGGGTGGGGCAACATCAAAATGGAGTGCGCATCCTTTTTGTCTTCCCAAGTGGAGCAAGTGCTTGAGTCAGCACCAAAGCAAGACATCCTTTTCCCTAGAAGAGCCAGAGATCCTAACATTGCTAATATAAAAAAACAATGAGGAGTCAGAGGGAAAATTGATTTGAATAATAGCATTTGAGAACCTGGGTGAAGCCGCATTGAAATCATGCTACCATTTGCCTTTTCAGATATGTATAAGTTATGTCACTAAATCAGTGTCATAAAATAATATTCATTAAATGTGTTTAGAATTTGAATTTTTGTAGCTTTTTAATGTATATTTTTAACTAATAAAAGACTTATTTAACATTCCAATTCAGTTTTGCATAGGTTTTTGTTCTTTAGTCATGATTCTTTTATAAAATATTCAGAAATCATTTTAATGTAAAGGAAGCATAGCCAGTAACTGACAAAGTTAAAATTAATTAATCCTCCCCAATGACACAGAAACAAATAATCATCCTAAATGCCAAGAAAAGTGAATATCTGGCATCATACTTACAAGTATGAATTAGATGTTTTGATACTAACATTCCCCTTGGATTCTGGCTCAAGTTTGAAAATGTCAGCAGGGGTTTATCCACTTTGCCTGGGTTGCTTGCTGTGCTTAAATTCCTTTTCTCAATGGGAATCTTTAATATTCGAAAGGCTAATTCAAATTCTTTACATTTTAAAACAATGGCAATAGTGAAATGCTAGACCATCCTACCAAATATTACCAAATGAGTTCTACATTTATTTCTCTAAGGAAACTAGGGAAACAAAACATGAATTAATAACATGACTTTTCAAAAGAGATAGTAATATAATGTTTTTTCTTTATTTTTTAACTTAATTATTATGGGTACATAATAGTTGTATATATTTATAGGATACATTTGATGTTTTAATACAGGCTTAAAGTAAAAAATTTGAAAGCAATTTATAATATCTACCGACTTTGGTTAGAAAAAATAATATTCACATGACTGTCTTTTGATTCATTGGCCATTCTTTTCGAGGTTGAATATGATTTGTGATAATCCATAACCAATTATGCCAACAATAGGTTATGTTAAATATAGTTAAATCTATTTCAAAAGGCTTTGCATTTTTATTATTAAAAATCCTTCTTAAATAAGAATATGAAGACAATAAACAAAGAAAAACAGTACAATTAGCACATAATTTATATTATAAAGTTTGTTAGATTATAAGCATCCTTCCCTCATTTATAAAGACTCATTACACAGCTGCAGACAGCAAGCAGTCATAAATTTCAGGAAACAACTTTCATTGCAAGCCATGTCTTGTATCTTGCATATTTTCCATGTTTATACAATCATAACATATTGTATTATAATTACAAATGCAATAATGGGTTGAAAGTGATTCATTTCTCCATACATTCATTCATTCATTCAAGTTAGAATAGCAATTGATTCTTAGAAGCTCAACAATACTGTTCCCAAAATGAAAGTAGGAATTAATGCAGAGCATACAGGCATTTCAGGGACATAAATTGTCATTAAAGATAAAATGAGTTATATATCTTTTCACTTTAGAGGTCTGTCATATTTACCCTTAATTTTGAAGACCTCAGGACTCTACCTAGCTATGATTCATTAACCCAGTTTTATATCAAGTATAATAAATCACCTTAAATTCACATAGAGTCTTGAATAATATGTTTTATCATGGAACTCTATAAATCACGTTCTGAGTGGAGAGCCTTTATCCTTGTTAACCAAAGAAGGCACAGCAGAGCTTAGTTTATTTTCAACATGGAGATCCTGAATAGACTCTCAAATATAACTTCAGTTTCTTTTCAGTTAAAAACTAAGAATTTATTTCTATGATAGCTGATTGGATATAAGTTAGCTTTCAGAATAATAATTTATTAAATATTCTTTTCTGTTATTTAAATGAATCCAAGAAAGTAAGTTAGAATAATTTAATTTTTAGACATCATCATATTCTATACAAACTGTGGATGTATAGTTAGGCCATTGTACTTTGTGTTAATTTCTGATGATGAATGTATACTGAAAACTATTTTAACATACACAAAATCATGTAGAAAAATCCTGATAGAAATTTAAACAGAATCCTACCATCCAGGCTGGATGACAAGCAAATATATTCTGTAAATATACTAGGAAGCACATGTGTGTATTTGTGTGTGAGTTGTATATATAAAAATATGGGATGATAGCTTAACATCACTTTCTGCCTTATATGATGAGAACTAAAATATTTATGCCTTCAATGACTGCTTACATGGGTCGTCACAAGACCCCCATGGCTCTCAAGTCGTTCCCTGTACCACACTGTATAACCTCCATGTAACTCTGTACATCTACTTTTCTAATCTCATTTTCATCCCTGTCTAGCCTTTTCAACCTTTCCAATGTTGTTTCTAGAAATGGTGGTTTGTTGACAGTTATATCCTCTCATTCTTTTCAACGTTCCCTCTATTTTTGCTCTAACTGAAACCATGATCTCTTCTAAAATGCTGCATCACTTGCAGATAGTGCAGATGGTGACTGATTTCTTCCAAATGGACCTCTTCTAGTAACATTCAGATTATCCTCTCTCCTTCTCTCTTTGAAGATGCTTTCAATATCCTTAGGCTATGTCAGGTTTCCATCTGAAATGTTGATTCTTGGTGTGCTGATGGCCAAAGAATGACCAGATGTGTCAAAGTGAGTCAAGCACAAAAAAGAGGTTTATTTAGGGGAAAAAAATAGGATTATAGAGCAAAAGCAAGACATAGGTTTACAAAGAGTGATACATATGCCACAAATGATGACTAGACCCATTGCTGCAGCAAAGGGAGACCAAATGGAAAGCCATAAAAAAGCGGTTGGTTATGATCTGCATCTTGTTTAATACTGCCCAGATTGGAACCTTCCTAGTGGCTCAGAAGTTACCCTGGAACTACTTTGATTGGACAGCTGGGAGTTGCCTTACTATGCATGCAGGTTGTTCTAGGGCAATTTCCAGACTCTATGGTACCTATGTTGCTTGGCCTGTGGGCTAGAGAGTCCTCTGCATTCTTTTACAGCTGACACACTAAGTCATGGTTGGCAGATTCATAGGGTATTCCCTTCTCCCCCAGGTATGGCAGCAGCTCAGGACAGGATTAAGGTATGGCAGGACCAAGATGGGGGCCTGGTGCCCACCCTTGTCCTTCTTTCCAGGTGAGGCAACTTCAGCAAGGCCAGGTGCCCACTTTCATCTGTAGGAGACCCAGAATCACTTGCTAACTACCTAAGAGCTATACTACTGTGTATCTCCCACTCCAATTCCTGAAAGAATTTAGCTCCTGGCTCACCATCACTATTTCCAAAAGTTAGTCCTATCATAACTATAGGTGAATTTAGTAATCACTTAATCCATTCCAGAAATACTATGACATGCCTGCCTCTTAATCACTTCTCCACTGATAATCACGATAATTGAATTTCCACCATCTATTCCCTAATTCTTCTCATTTACCCAAATAGCAACTCCTTCAAGATCATAATTTCAAGCACCTATTTACAGGTATTAATATCATCTTATTTCAATCCTACTTCCATTCCAACAATTCTTTCACCTCATTGACACCTACAAGTCTCATCCTTGTCTATGCCTTAAGTTACCTGGGAAGATTTTTATTAAAAATTGTAATACTGAGACCCATCCTGGATGCATTAATTTAGGATTGCACACATGTTTTTTAGAGCTCAGCAAACACTCTAAGTGTGTGGTCAGGTTTGAGAACCACTAAACTATTCTTTTCAAACTTTCAATTCCTTCTTTCCCTTGTTCCTTTATGGACTCAATCATTTGAAAATTCCTACCACCAATGACACAAGCGTCATCTGAACCTGTAAATGTTGCCTTGTTTTCTAGAGAGATTATTGGTGTTTTTCCTCAAGACATCTCGTCAATTTATACTCTATAGTCATTCCACTGAAACTCTTCGCAATCCATGGCTCCTGGAATTCTCTTCTCTCTTTCTGCATAGCCAGTTTTCTATCTCTTCAGAGTCAATCCTCTCAGCATGCTAGTGGTATACTTTTCTTCCTCTTAAAACAAAGGAAGAAAGACACGAACAAAAATCTGTTCTTGATTACACACACCTCTCCAAATTCTTAAAGTTCTCTTATTCTTCTTTGCTCTAGCCATGCTGACCTCACTGTTTCTTGAACACATCAACCATGCTCTTATCTTGGGAACTTTCCATTTTCTATGTACCCTACCTGGAATGCTCTTTCCACAGATATCCTCACGGCATGCTTTTATAACTCCATCAGGTGTCTGCTCAAATGACTAATGTACACTCCCTTAAATGGTGATATTACATTTCTCTTTCCATTGTTTGCACTATGTTTTTCTATACAATTCTTGCCATAAAAACAATACATATTTCTATATATATTTTGTATGTGCTCTGGATTTGTAGAGTATAATTGATCAGTTCAGGAATTTTTATTTTCTTTTGTGCCCTCAGCAGCTACCACCTTCTCTGGTACCACTTTTGTTCATGCCACTGTCATGTTTGTAATAGTTCTTAATTGCTCTCTTTGCTTTAATTCATTCCCCCTTTTTCATCCAGTTCACAATATGGCAGCCAGAGAGATATCATTAAACTATCAGTTATACCATATGGTGTTTCTGTCCAACATCTATCCAATGTCTTCTGTGATATTCAGAGTGAAGGCCAATCTTTACAATATCTTATAAGATCTGTACAATTGCTCCCTCGTGTATTAGCTTACTTGGGCTGCCTTAACAACAAACCATGCACTGAGTGATTTAAACAATAGAAATTTATTTTTCCACATTCTAGAGGCTGGGAAGTTCAAGATGAAGACATCAGGTGATTCAGTTTATGGTACTAGCTCTCTTATTAGCTTGCAAATAGACGGCCACCTTTTTACTGTGTTCTCACATGAGGGTAGAGGGAGAAAGAGAGAGGAAGAGAGGGGAGAGAGAGAGAGAGAGAGAGAGATCTTCATTTTCTTATAAAACCACCAATCCTATTGGATTAGGGACCCATCCTTATCACTTAATTTCACCTTAATTACTTCCTAAAAGCCCTATCTCTGAGTATAGTCACATCAGGGGTTAAAGTTTCAAAATATGAATTTCGTGTGGACACAATTCAGTATATAGCACCTTATCATCTAAATGACCTTATTTCCTGCTACAGCAGTCTCTCCTTATCTGCAGGCAGTGTGTTCCAAGGTGCCCAGTGGATGCCTGGAATTACAGATAGTACCGAACTCTATATATACTATATTTTTTTCCTATACATGCATACCTATGATATAGTTTAATTTATAAATTAGGTACAATAACAGTTTGACATTAATTAATAATAAAATAGAACACTTAGAATAATATACTGTAATTAAAGTTCTGTGCGATCTCTCTTTGTTTCTCTCTGAAAATATCTATTTTGGTACCACTGTTGACTGTGGGTAACTGAAACTGTGTACAGTGAAGCCACAGATAAGGGAGGACTACTGTACTCTCTCCCTACTTACCCCTGTCTGTTCTTGACCATGCCAGGAGTTCTCTATCTTAGAGTTTTTGAATTTGCAATTTTCTCTCTTCCCTCAGAAGTCTGTAGCTAATTTTTTTTTAATCAAATACCACCTATTCAGTGATGCTTTCTTGATCTCCCTATTCAAAATTGCAAACTCCCCTTTCTAGCACATGTTGTTTTTCTTCATAGGATTTACTACATCTAACAGACACTATCTTTTCTTTTAATTTGGTCATTGTGTGTGTTTTGCAAAGTATCAGTAAGTTCAATTAGGAAAATTATTTTGTCAGTTCAAGGCTTCTCTAGAACCTAGAATAATGTCTGGAATTGAGTGAACACACAATATGTATTGAAGAAATGAATCCCATGTACATTGTTTTTCATTATTTCACTAAAATTATGTCTTGAAATTTATCCTAATAAATTATACATTATGATGTTTCCCATGTTTTCATTAAAGCTTCCTAATAAAGTTCAAACATGAAAAAATTTACATTTTTTAAATTTATTTAAGTTTTTATCCCATCATGACATATGTATAGAAAATTGGTCAAATCCTATGTACGTAACTCAAAAGATTCATGTCAAATAAACAAATCTATTTAATAAGCCCCCAGGTCAAGAAGCAGAACAGTCTTAGTCTTTCAGTAGCTATATCTGCAGAAAATTAACAATATTCTAACTTCTAAATATATATATAATATATCAAAATATATTTTATGTATTTAGCTTATTTTGAATGCCATAATCATACAGTATGAACTTTTTGTATCTGATTTCTTGTTCTCAATATTATTGTGAAATTAATCTATTCTATAATGTTTAGCATGACAGTAGATTGTTCATTTGTGGCTTGATGTATATTATTCTATTGCATGCATATACTAATATTTATTTGTCTATTCTATTGAAGATGGATATTTTAGTTATTTTAATTTCTATTATGAATAATGTTTCAGTTGGTTTTGATGCACACTGAATATATACCTGGGGGATATTAAGTTATAGATTTGTGGCTATTTACCTTTAGTAGATGATGCCACAGAATTTTCCAAAATGGTTCTAAAAATATAAACTATTTCTAGTATTGATTGAGAGTTTCAGTTGTTCTACATCATCATTTGATACTGTTAGAATTTTACATTTTTGTATTAGTGATGAATAAAGTAGTGGAATGTCATTGGGATTTTATTTTGAATAACTCTAAGAGCTAATGGTGTTGAGCACCTTTATATATTTCTTAGTAACTAAACATTCTCCTTATTAAGACCTCCCAGCTTTACACATTTTTAACAAAATTTTTAGATATTCTTCTTTTTCTTATTGATTTTTAAGATTCCTTTATATATTACATAAGTAATTGATTTTATTTATAGTGTAATGTTGGTATTGATATTTTTCTTCAGTTTTAATATTCTCTACCCAGACCACCTGAAAAGGCAGTTTTTTCGTCATTTCTCTGTAAAATTATTTTTTTGTCTTAAATTTTTTTCACTTATTTGTGGATGTATTTATGAATTCTCATAATGTAAGTCCTTTTTTCTACTTCTACAAAATTCTTTTTTCACTACATTGCATTTTCTTATATATTTGAGAACTAGCTTGTTAATGTTCACAAAATGTCTTCTAGTGTTTTGTGTGAGATTGTACTGAGATAATAAATGAAATTGGAAATAATTGACATCTTTATAATACAATCATCTAATTTATAAATATTTTCTTAAGACTTATTGAACTTATTCAATGTTTTATGAATTTCTATATAGAAATCTTCCACATATGTTATTAAATTTATATATATGATTTTGATGATTACTGTTGCTATTGTTAGTGTAATATTTTTATATAATATTATTTTAAAATTTGGGTAGAACACATAAAAATTTACATGAAATTTATATTAGTAACCTTAATGAATTAGCTTGTCAACTTTATTATGTATGTTATTTTGGATTTTCTTCATATTTGTTATGTAACAGTTTTTTCTTAGATATGAGTATCTAATATTTTGTTACTTCAATTATTCAGCTCCTGAAATAAATTACCTGTAACATAGTTCTGTTATATAATCCATTATCCTTTCATTTTATCAGTATGTGCTTATCTTTAATCTTATTTAATATGGTTAGAAAGAGATTAAAATAATCTCTCCATTTTGAACTATTTTCAATGTTTTTCTTTGATTTTATACATGATCAAATTTTATAAATATTCCTTAGAAACTAAAATGGGAGAACATTTCTGATTTTAAGGTAAAGCCTGCTAAATTCCAGCTAGATTTAGAATATTAGTTATGCTATTGAGAGCTTCTATTAACTTAGTTATGTATTGTATTGAAGTTAATTACATTATTATATTACCAAGTGTTCCTATATATTACTCATTTGTTTTATATTTTTCATTATATTAATATTGATGCTACTTGGTACACATAGATGGTATTAAGTATTCAACAGATATTAAGGTCTTTATCAGTATAAAGCCTCTTCATCTAATTTAATTATTTTTGTTCTAAATTTTGGAATCAACATTTCTGTGATACATTTGGTATTAGTCATGTTATCAAACAAATAAAAACTTCTATGCCAAAATTTGATAAGATTTTCTGATCCATTGGTGACATAAAGTTTTTTTTTTTAAGAAGAATTCTTGGAAATTAAACTCATTGTGTTTATTTTTGTTTAGATAGGTTATCTTTATTCAAAATTATTTTTTTTTTGTTTGTTTGCTTATTTTTTGAGACAGAGTCTCACTCTGTTGCCTGGACTAGAGTGCCATAGTGTCAGCCTAGCTCCATAGCAATCTCAAACTCCTGGACTCAAGCGATCCTCCTGCCTCAGCCTCCCAAGTAGTTGGGACTACAGGCATAAGCCACCATGCCCAGCTAATTTTTTCTATATATTTTTAGTTGTCCAGCTAATTTCTTTCTATTTTTTTAGTAAAGACAGGGTCTCTCTCTTAATCATGCTGGTCTCGAACTCCCGAGCTCAAACGATCCTCCCGCCTCAGATTCCCAGAGTGCTAGGATTACAGGCATGAGCTCCTATGCCCGGCACTAAGTTTTGTCTTTCTATGAGCTATTTTATTTGGTCCAATCTCTTTTGTGTATTCTGCCACTTCATGTTTCCTCATCTTTTGATTTCTTATTATGATCTTTGAGTTTTTAAAACAGACTGTTGAAGTTTTATTTTATTAATTCATAGCAATATATTTAGTCATAACTTCATTAGCTCTGCAGTAAAATTTCTCCTGGTGATTGATGTTCTTTTATTTCCTTCTATTATTCTATTTTTCTTGTAGTCTCATTGTGTAGCCCTTACACTGATTTTTTAATCAGTATGCATTCTGAAATGATGTTCATTTAATTCCACCAATTTTTATAACATGTTTGTGCCACAAACATGGAGGTTCAAATCATCATCTCAACCAGCAAGAATCATTTGAACAGAGTTTTGTATGTTATTGAATTAATTTAGCAGTAAATTTTCACAGACATCTGGGATTAACACAAAAATACAGCAATATATGCCTAGATAAACAAACACCCCACTTTCCTTAATTGACAGATCGTTGCCAAGAAATATGCATTGTACCAAATCACCTTCCACAATACTGAAAACTGTGCCAAAACAGGAGCAGCATAACTCAAATAGCCAGCAACTCTACTCCTTTTTTATGTTCTAAGAAAGAAATTGCTGACTTTTTTTTACTCTAAGTGTTTCACATACCCTGAAATACTGCTTTTGGTGATGTTTATCTATTCTCTGCAGCATTTGCTGTCATTTGTGAGAGAAATCTGATACATCATATAATTTCCCCTCCAACCAAATTTACAACATGTTCTCTTAAACAATCATTCCATCTCGGATATTTCCTATTTTAATTAAATGTAAAGATTGGATTTCTATTTCACACTCTTCCTGAAATATTTACATATTTTCTAAAAGAGAAGAAACCATCACCTTTACTAAAATCATTTAAAATATAAAGTTTTAAAAATTACATTTAAATTGTTTCTTAATGCAGAAAAATTTTCATACAAGATTGTTTACAGTATATTTCAGTGTTTCCTAATAACTTATAATTATCAAAAATTGTGCACTTGAAACAATATTTCTCATTTTTATGTATAAAAGAGTTATTTTGTTTTTGTTTCTAAATACATCAGTGGAATTACATTTTACTTATGCAATGTAGTGTCAGGTATAACGACATAGAGATTTTAAATTTCAAGGCCAAAATTTGCCTTTCTTTCTAAGAGGAGAATGATCTCTGCATTGGTTTTAGGATATTTTATGTAAAGGATATCCCAGCATTTCTTTAATATGACTAATGAACACCTTCTTTTTTTTGTATTAGACATTGATTCATTTAAATCTATGCCTTGAGCATCAGCAAAACTTGGAGAAGCAATTTAATGATCTGAATACAAAAAATGTATTAATGTTATAGCCACAGATTTTTAAATGACTTGTAATATTGAAAAGTAATTCACTAAGTTTTTTCATATATTATATTAAAACTTTTAATAATTAATAAGCCACGATTACAAGTACATTCATATCTCATGTTAAGACATGATTTCCCTCCTAATAGGATATCAATATTTTATTCTTACTGAATATCATGAGCATTTAAAAAATCATTTCACAGCACTTAAAGCAATAATTTTCAACCATAGACTAGAAATAATCCAATATATGCACATATAATTATGACTTTTCTTCTCCAGAATTCAGAAAATATGAAATTGATTTATATTTTAGAATTTTACTTTACACATTAAACTGTTTAATTGCATTTAAGAGTTGCTCAATGTGTTTTTTTTATTTTTTTAATTTTTTTTATTTCAGCATAATATGGGGGTACAGATGTTTAGGTTACGTGTGTTGCCCTTGCCCCCGCTCCCCCCCT
>CAUYSK010058079.1:0-135650 GCA_963575035.1 Avahi laniger
TAGAGCTGGAACGCATTCTACTAAGTGAAGTATCCCAAGAATGGAAAGACAAGCACCACATGTACTCACCATCAAATTGGTATTAACTGATCAACACATAAGTGCACATATAAGAATAACATCTATTGGATGTTGGGCAGGAGGGAGGGGGGAGGAGGGAGGAGAGGATGGGTATATGCATACACAAAGAGTGCAATGCGCACCACCCAAAGAATGTACATATTTGAAACTCGGACTTGGGGGCGGGGGCAAGGGCAACATATATAACCTAAACATGTGTACCCCCATAATATGCTGAAATAAAAAAAAATGTCTTTGGAAAATAGTGTATTTTCAGGTGCATTATGCTATCTGCTTCATGCCTCATCCTCCTTTTTAACACCTTTCTGTATTCTTTTGAACTAACTTCCTAGCTGATCCCCTTGCCTTGGTTTTCCACTATAACACTCTGATCAAACTTTTACTTTTAAGTTTTCCTCCCTTCGACACCAAAGATCTGGCTGCTCCTCTAAGTTTGACACACTGTTTTGCGACCTGGTGAAGCGTGAATAATCCCTCTTAGGTACCTGGAGAAACTCGGGCTCTAGAGAGAATTCAGGTGCCATCAATGTGTATTCACCTCTTCCCTTGACTTATTTTCTTGGGAGGTTGCTGTGGCCTAATTGGAGGATTCATTAATATCTTTATTCACTCTGTCAGTCAGGAAATATTCGAGTACTTATGACCCATCAGATCCTATGCTTAGTGGTTGGGACTCAAAAGTGCACGATCCTTGTCTCGGCAAAGTTTACAGTTTAGTGGGAGAGACGTTAACGGAATTCTACACATGTAAACTGCTGAGGACTAGAGTACAGGAACTGTAGACATTTTAACAGGAGACTTGATCCATTCTTGATTATAAAATTTTAGCCTAAGTTTTAGGAGATAGACTCTTACTTAAAATGACCCCAGGCCTGAAGTATTTTATACCTGATGCCACACGTAGGTGTACACAATTACTCACTAGCCCTCAACATACCTGTAGTCCCACACTTCTTAAGTGTGGAGAGAGGATATTATATCATGTCAGATAAAATGGAAGTATTTTGTGAGAATTCTCTAGAACACCTTTAGGACATTCGAAGCACCTGGGCGGGTGGCGTCCAAGGCTACCCTTCAATACAGTAGTTCCCAAAGGCTGGTGCCCCAGTGTAGCAACATCAGCATCACCTGGGGATTTGTTCAAAATGCAAATTCTCTGTCTCGACCCTGGGATATGCAAACAGAAAATATCTATTATCACTAATGCCTGAGCATAAAACATATGTAATTACATGGACAGGGGCGACTTGAACTTTAGGCAAGGAAGAACCCATCCAGGTTCAAGACAAAAGCTCAGTGGCTAGTCTGGACTTTGGGAAAACTCTGTCCTGTACCTAGAGATCTTCCTGTGCCCTCTCCACCAAGTTACACACAAGAAAGTGACTGTGCTTACATCATTACCACAGAGCATACAACTGAGATTCCTCCAGTGGTAACATGGCTTCTAAATTTAAAATGGTAACATCTCAATGAAAGGAAAATCTGAAAAGGTGTCGGTAGACGTGATTACAACTTTCACAGTGTTCTGTGCAACCAGCTGTTACACAGAATCTTTGGGACCAAGAATGGAGACGTTGCTGACATTGCTTAGATTTGGAGGGTATGTCCAAATGACTGATGGGGTGGCATGTTGATAGAGCCAAAATCCACCCCTTTCAACTTATATTATGGAATAATTGGGTTGGGAGGATCTAAATAGACACCCTGTTCATTCACCTTTCTGAGTCGTTTCTTACATTTTCAATTTCCACCCACTTTCTTCCAAGTAAGCTTACTGGCCATGCATCGCCTACAACTAGGACCAGTTTTCAATAGTTGGGTATTAAATAGCTATCAAAAGCAAGATTACCCTCCACCTCCCACATTCCTGGTAACTCAGCCCAGCAGCTTAGAATTTAATTTAATTAATTAGATTTAACTTAGCTAAATTAGAAACGCAATAAATACAGATATACAATAAAGTATGTCAAGTTTTTTTTTTTTTTGAAACAGAGTCTCACTGTCCTGCCTGGGCTAGAGTGCAGTGGCATCAGCCTAGCTCACAGCAACCTCAAACTCCTGGGCTCAAGCTATCCTCCTGCCTCAGCCTCCCCGGTAGCTAGGATTACAGGCACACACCACCATGCCTGGCTAATTTTTTCTATTTTTAGTTGTTTGGCCAATTTCTTTCTATATTTAGTAGAAATGGGGTCTCATTCTTGCTCAGGCTGGTCTCGAACTCCTGAGCTCAAAACCATCCACCCGCCTCAGCCTCCCAGAGTGCTAGGATTACAGGTGTGAGCCACTGCGCCCAGCCAGTATGTCAAGTTTTAACCATGGATTTGTGGCCACATGAAAAGTGAACAATACTGGTGTCCTTTTCTCAAACGCATATTAAAGGGAATTATAATAGATTAAAAGAAATTAAAACATGTAAAAACATAGAAATAAAATACCATATCACATCATTAAACTGGGTGATTTTTTGGTGCTGCTGAATGTCCAGGGGCACAAACTTCTAAAATTTACAGATGAAAAGGAGGATCAAATGCCTTTGAAGGGATTGTGTGGCCCATAAAAAGGCATATACTGTAGAAAAACAAAGTTCATAAGCAGCTGATGTTTGATATTTATGAAATCCAAGGTTCAGGGATATTTTTCAAAAGATGGGGAGGACTCTTTGAGCTCATGCCTATGGGAATAGAACCAGCTAAAATACACAAAGATAACTTTAGGTCATGATTTTTTTATAGCTTCCAGACTTGAGCTTCTTGGTAGATAGTTTCAAGATAGTTGGGATTTTAAGTATGGAAGCAACATTGATCTTGTCTCCTAAAGATTATAGAAAAAGGAAAAAAAAATTCAAATTTTGTATATGGTTGAAATTTTGTTTGAAATGGACCCAGTGGTAAAACCCAAATAATTTAGCTAACATATTTCTTCAGAGGCCCCATCCCAACCTTAAGATATTTGGTCTCTTTGTGAAACATAAGAAGAATATGTTCTAAACTAGAAACTCCTGAATTTATCAACCCCTCCTTTCAAATCACTGGTTTTGGACTCACATGTTCAGTTCTGAACTTTGTAAAGTAAAATCTTTACTGTCACAGAAAAAAGTTCTAGGATGAGGAGAGAATAATGACTGGTAAGTGTAGGGTCTTCCTCATGTCAATACCAAATATGATGTAACTCAAGGAACAAGACAGAGAACAGCATATCCCCCTGTTTGTATAGCCCGATTGCCAAATTGCATGCCATTCAGGTCTCAGTGGGGGTTTTACACCTCCTTGTTTTTACTTGCCCTGAATACTTTTTTTGGGTCATAAAATACCTGGTTGGTACATAAATGTTGGCCCTTGCAGGAATCTTTATCCAGTCATCTCTGAAGTGGACACAGCCATGTCTAACACAGTATCTGCTCTATGTCAGGAATCAGTGTTGAGCAGGAAGGGGTATGATGAATATTCTGCTCTGTGGAGTGTTGATAGAGGACTCAGGTGAGACCTAGGAACTTCCAAAGGAAATGCAAAGCAATACAAAGGCTTAAGAGCTATCATTCCCGGGATTGACCTTCAGGCTCAGGTATTGCTAGGCCTTGCTTTAATAGCTATAACTTTTTATTTTGTTTTAGAAATAACACATTATTGTGTTATTCTTGTTCAAAACCCTCAGCCTCTCACCAAATCCTCCCTGGTGGTGTAGTGAATTATGGACACAGAAACTGTTCTCTGTTAAATTAAGAAAACTATTTCGAGAATATATTCTCAGTGTGTTGTAGTAATTTTTGCTTGAAAATAATAATTGGTCTGAGGCCAGATATTCCTAGAATCTTTTGAAATTTGATAGGTTATCGAAAGCTAGGACTACTGCCTACGCTATCATGCCCAGCTAAATTTTTAATTTTTTTATAGAGATACAGGTCTTGTTATTGCACAGGCTGGTCTCAAACTCCTGGCCTCAAGTGATTACAGGTGTGAGCCACCACCCCCGTACCTGCTATTTCTTATGCTGCCTCATTTTTCAAACCGTTGTGTTCCAAAAATTGAAATATTTTTTCACTAAGACATATATTATTAACGTATTGGGCACCTGGTTTGCCAAGCTTTAGAGATACAAAAATACATGGGCATGGTCCCTACCTTTGAAGAGCTCATCATTTAGTGACCTTTTAAAACTTTTAAAACAGACTGTAAACGTAATAGCAAAATTCAGATAACACCAAGAAGAATTAAATGTATTTACCTACTCTAATAAGATGAGATAAGCTTCTAGTAAGCTTCTACTTTCTGTAAGCTTCTATTTTCCATGTTATGTGAAAATAGCACATAGTTGCTGAACTCTCGTAACTGGTGACCTACAGAAAAAATAATCAGAATGCATTTGAATCAAATATTCGTCTAAGCTCCTTTTTGTGGTTGAGATTTTGTATTTCTCATTTTAAGTTGGCATCTTCTGTTTTGAGGAAAGGAATATGCATAAAGTATTTTTCAGGCCTTGCTACTCAAAATATAGTCTACAGATCAGCATCATGGGTATTATTAGAGAATTTCTTATAGTAGAAATGCAGAAGTTCAGCCCTCATCCCAGATTTTATGAATTAGAATCTGCATTGTAACAAGGTCCCCGGGTGATGTGTGTGCTCCTTAAAGCCTGAGAAGCAAGTGATGCTGATAATGGGCCTGATCACAGCATGCACTGTGAAGGCAAATCCCTTTAGACCCGGGATTCCCAAAGTGTGGTTCCTGGATGGTTGGTATCTGCATCACCTTGGAACTCACTAGAAATAAATTCTCAGATCCCATCTCAATCTTACTGAAGCATAAAACCAAATGAGATTCAGATGTTTCAATAAATCCTCCAGGTGATTCTGATGTCTATAAAGTTTGAGAGCCACTGTTTGGAGGTTGGTTGGTGGAATAAGGTAAAATCGGTCTTTCAAGCCCCATGTTCTCAGGGCTTTGCCTTCTGACGTGCACAGGACATCTAAATTATCTTATAGTTGTTTCTTTAGTGTTCAGATGTGGAGATAGATGTTTTAGGATGATAGGGAGTTTTAATAAGGTAAACCTTAGTGCATAAAAACAACTCCATAGTTGATGATTTGGGCTCTAAAGCCAGTGAAGTAGAACCTTCTATTGTGCTCAGATAGCACATTTGGCTTTACCTTTGCTCTTGTTCTCTGATATTTGAATAAAAAGTGTTAAGTTTTTTTTTTATTTCAGCATATTATGGGGGTACAGATGTTTAGGTTACATATGTTGCCCTTGCCCTCCTCCTCCCAAGTCCGAGCTTCAAGCCTGTCCATCCCCCGGATAAAAGTGTTAAGTTTTATAAAATGAAATGATAGTATATTCATGGCACGTGCTGTCTGAAGTCATAGTTAATCACTTACATCTGAGTGTGGCTTCAGCTATTTTGGCATATAAGGCTGTCTATTCTCCCCAACTTCCTGTTTGCTGAGTGAGATTTGTTTTCCAGTCTGGGCAAATGAAGACTTTCCTGGGGTTCAGCGGGCTCTTTCTCCTTCACTGCTTCATGTGGACTTGTGCTGAAGACTGGACAGGTATAACTTATGACTTGTAGAACAGCAGTTTCACAAACAGTGCTGAAAGATGTGACTTTCAGATTCTTACAGTTTTGGTCTGGTTGAATCTTTTAATAGCTAAGGATACCTGGGAGGGGGGAGTCTCTTTTAAGTGAATTATCTTGAGATGTCATGTTTCTTCTCTTGAATACTGACACTAGAGAATGTGCCCTAGCTTGAGAGTATCTTTCTTTGTCCAACTCCCTTTTTCTTCAGGCTCTTTTCAGACTGTATCATATTCTGGGGGCCCAAATACATGAAGTGGGTTGACCATAAGGAGTGTGGAGTGGCCTGGAGAGCAGAAGAGGCTTCCATGGGTGGTGGTAGCAGCTCAGGACTTTGGGGAGTGTGACATATAGGAAGGACGCCTTATCAAGGGCTCAGTCTGCCTTCACCCTGCATAGATCCATTGAATTTGAGCAGTCCGCTCCTTCCGAGTGAGGCGACCAAACTTGATCCAGGTTTTCTCAGTACTTTCCCTGTGTTAGCCCTGAAAATCTCCCGTACTAAGCAGACCCGGGTAGTTGGTCACCCTGAGTATAAACTTGGACTGTCAGTTTCTGATGTTGAAATTTCCGAGTTGCAATGAAAGGCTGTGTGTTCTTGTCAAGTTACCTGTTCAACAAGATGACCCGGACCTGCCGCGTGAGTGCTTGTAAGGATCTTAGTGTCTTCATGATGCTTTTTTTTCTTTATTAGGAGCTATTTAAAACAGACAACTGTAAGGAATCATATTAATATTCATCGACCCACTATCCAGCTTTATTAAATCAACAATAATTTGCTACATTTGCTTAAATTTTTTTTTCTGATAGAAGTAAAAGCTCAGGTACAATTGAAGTCCCTGCCATCCTGACCCTCCTGTCTTCCTTTTTTGCCCATGTGTAGTTTGGCATTATTCATTTCTCGGTGTGTTTTATAATTTTACGTCAAATTTATGGGTCCATAAATATGTTTTGCAGGCATTTAAACTTCTATTTCTGTTTCAGGCTATAGCTTTTTAATTGTTCAAAATTATTTAGAGATGTATATTTGTATTTTTGGTTTATTTTAATTACTGTTTGGTATTTCATTGATTGGATACATTGCAAATTGTTTCTATTCTCATATTGCTAGAATTTCTCTAGCATTGGGCTGTTACAACTAATGTTTGTACCTGAGTTTTTTTTTTTTTCTTTTTTTCGTATGTAGGAATGGAATCATGAGGCCGCTGGGCATGCAGATCTGAAAACTGACTCCCTCTTGCTCAATTGTTCTCTAACAGGGCTGTCCAGTTAAGAGTCTTCTCAGAAGAACAAAAGCTTTTCGTTCTTCTCATTTTCACCAACATTTGGTACTCACAGATGCTTTATTTTTTTGCTAATCTGCGTGTGAAATAACTCAGCCTTTTACTTTTTTTTTTTAAAAAAAACTTATTTTTAGATAATTATAGATTCACATGCAGTTGTAAGAAATAATGGCCCCCAAGCATAACATTTATTCGGCTTTCCTCAGTGGTAACATCATACATGATACAACAGTACACTGGGAGACTGACACAGCCAAATTACAGAACGTTTCTATCTCAATAAGGGTGTCCCACGTTGTGCTTTTAGAGCCCCTTCCGCTTTCCTCCTGAACCAATCCTGCCATCCCTTCCTCCTTCCTAGTCCTCAATCTTTGTCAACCACAAACCTGTCTTCCATTTCTGCAGTTTTGTCATCTTGATAATGTTATATAAATGGACTCATAATATGTAACCTTTTGGGCTTGGCTTTTTTCACTTGACATAATTCCTTAGAGATTCATCTAAAGAATTAGTGCATGTATCAATAGTTCATTCTTGTTTATTGCTAAGTAATATTCTATGGCATGGATTTACCATAGTTTAACTATTCACCCACTGAAAGACATTTGGGCTGTTTTCAGTTTTTGGCTATTATGAATTAAGCCATTATAAATATTTCTGTACATTTTATGTGAACAAACTTTTATTTCCCTGGAATGAATGCCCAAGAGTTTAATGCTGGATCATATGGTAGTTGTATGTTTAGTTTTTTTTTTTTTTTTTTTTTTTTGAGACAGAATCTCACTGTGTTGCCTGGGCTAGAGTGCCGTGGCATCAGCCTAGCTCACAGCAACCTCAAACTCCTGGGCTCAAGCGATCCTACTGTCTCAGCCTCCCGAGTAGCTGGGACGACAGGCATGTGCCACCATGCCCGGCTAATTTTTTTTTTTCTATATATATTTTTAGCTGTCCAATTAATTTCTTTCTATATTTTGGTAGAGACGGGGTCTCGCTCTTGCTCAGGCTGGTCTCGAACTCCTGAGCTCAGAACGATCCGCCCGGCTCGGCCTCCCAGAGTGCTAGGATTACAGGCGTGAGCCACCGTGCCCGGCCCTGTATGTTTAGTTTTTAAAGAAATTTAGAAACTATTTTCCAGAGTAGTTGATTCATTTTATATTGCCACCAGCAACATATGAGTGACACAGTTTCTCCACATCCTTACAAGCATTTGGTATTGTCACTATTTTTTATTTTAGCCATTGTGATAAGTATGTAGTGATTTGGATTTCCATAATGGCTAATGATGTTGAAAATCTTTTCATATGTAGCCTCTTAGGTGAAAGGATTGCAGGTTTATATAGTTTCTGTTTGGTTAGTGAGTTTTCAGTATCTCTGGAGGACTCAGGCTCCTTTCAATATCTTCAGTGCAACTGAAAGGATTTTTCTTTAGTGAGGTTTAGATAAATAGCCAAAGTTACTCTCTTTGTTTCTCTGCCTACCTATTCTTATAACTTCTAGGTTGTTCTAATTGTCTTCCCCTGGGACCTAGCTCAAAAAGGAGATTATATCAGAAAACTGTCCCCTCAGATGAAAAATTACTGTCCTGTTATTTCAAGTTAGAAGGGGAAGGATAGCATATTATCACGCAAATTGTTATGAAAGCCTAGTTGTGAGGCTTTAATTTTGAGGACAAGTATTTATTGCTACATCAACACTCAGTGAGTACCTTCATATATCACAAAGCTGCAGATACAAAAATGGAAATAAGGACATGCTTAAAGGAGCCTCAGTTGAATGAGAGAGACAGAACATGCTCTATATTACTTAGCATAAATATTGATATATTCTTATGATTCTAGCTCTATAAAAAGCTGACTTTGGAGAATTGGATAAGATCTTATTTTATATTGACTCTGTATATGAAAAAAATCACTAAAGAGTCTCTTTAAAGGATGAGTGTGTTTGTGGATATTTTTAGGGGATGAAGCAATAAAACAGAGACATGTTTTGCAGACTTGCTTGTCCCTAAGATGTTTTATTTGAGTAAAGGATAATCTCTTCATTTCTATTAACTGTTTATGCTAAAATTTTTCTGAGCTGATCTATATAATTGCATATTAACAGAACGTTTCTCTCTCTCTTTTTTTTTTTTTAAACTCTCAGCTATTCAAGTACAATGTACCCAAAATTGGTTCTGTGCCAGGATTAAACCCACGATATTTCACAATTATTATATGGATGCCCACGAAGTGTATTTAGGAGACGACTGCCCTGTAACTGAGATTGAGCCGGATGCTTACTATGAGTTTTTCTACCATCCTACTGAATGTGGTATTGTAACTAAAGTAAGAGAAATGGCCATATCTTACCTGATTCCTTCAACAGACCCACACATTGGAAGTCACTAAGTTTCTATTTGTAATATGGCTAGACTGGTTTCTCTAACAGTCACATTCAGGACAGAAGATTGCTTGAGCCCAGGAGTTTGAGGCTGCCATGAGCTATGATTGTGCCACTTCACTCTAGCCTGGACAATAGAGCAAGACCCTGTCTCAAAAAAAAAAAAAGTGCCCTTGGGAGAAAGAAGGTTGTGTAAAGGGTAAAGCTGAGCTGTGATGCAGGCCCAAAGACAGCTCTGGATGACCCTGCAGGGAGCTTCATATTCTTGCTGGATAGGCAAGTAGAAGTGGGCCACCCCAGGAAAGGAATGTGGCCTTGGGCTAGACAGATCTTGGCAGCTGTGACAATTCCTGGAGGGGCTAAGAGCTAAAGGCTCTCTGGGGACTCCATTCCTAGCAGCTGGGACAACAAGTCCTTAGGGGATCTGGGGATCATATCATAGGTCCACCACACAAGTATTAGGGGAACATCATCAACCTTGACATAAGCTAGGGGGGAAATTCAGAGGAAATATTCATGTGTTAGCTGAAGCATCTGTGGCAGATGATAGTATGTGAATTTCACTTTATATTTTCAAATTATCTAAAAAGCATAATATATCTGAAGGCAATAGAAACATTATATTTAAAATTATATAATGCATACGAGTACCTTTGATTCATCTTATCCTCCTATGGTATCAAGGACCAGGCCCTATATTGAGAACTATTATACATGTTCTTAGAAAAGAATTCTACTATTGTCTTAACTCCCCCTTCACCCTAAAACAGCGATTCTTCCCTTTAGGCATTTACTATACACTGAGAACGCCGATGTTCTTCCTTGCCACCACAATCACTGCTTTTTTAGAAATAAGGTAACACTTAATTGTTTGAACAGAATTTCCAAGTAGAGGCAGCTCTGAGATTCCAAACAAGATTCATAGGATCTCAAAAGCCACGTTCTCTGCGGATAAGCGATACTCCAGCTACCACTGTGCTGCTCAGTAAGTGGTTCACTTTCTTGAACAGGTCACAAAGATCCTTCCTCTTTCAACTAACAAGTGTTTCTTGCTCTTCACGTGCAAACATTGTGACAAATTTTAACCCATCTGTCCCTTCAGATTAGAAAATGGCTGTTTCCCATGAGCAGATACTTTCTATAATTTAGTGAGGATGTGACCATTTTTAGAGAGCTTGAAGTATTTATAAATTCCTACTCAACTGCCTTTACGTTTCCTGAGATACTTGAGACAAACATTTGTTCAAAATCTTTCTTTGTCTCCTTAGACTTTCGAGGAATTTATTCTGTTTAAAACTAAAATCACGTATGTCCCAACGTACCGTGATATCCAATCTGAAATGCCTCTGTCATGTGTCCTCCACAAGTGAGTACAGCATCCAGATTGCCTCCCTGGCCCCTGGCTTCATCTTTACCTTCCAGATTAAAAAAACCCCCTAACCTGAAAGGTTAAATGGCACAACCAGGGATGGGCGTGGGGGAGACACCAAACCCTAATGGGAGCATAAATCCCTTGATCCTTGGCCTTGTATTCTTCTAAACTTGTTACAATTGTCCCTTGGAATATAAGAATATTAGGAAGGCTGAAAAATGAAATGATTTACTTTTTGATACAAGTGTCAAGAGTCACTGAAAATGTGACAGATCTTAGCCAACCAAATTAGGTTATTTTGGTTTTAAATTTGAGCTCATATTCAAGATTCCTGAAGGCTATAAACAAAAATAAAGTCTAAAATGTACATGAACTCATCAGGGAGTTGAGATCAGCATGCACCTTGAAGCATTGTGGGGAGAGAGATGGACCAGATTAGAGCAGGATCCATGGGTTAAGATTTGATCTTTTTGTTCCTTATTGACATTTTTGAGAAAGTCTAAGATAATTAGTGTTTAGATTAATAACAACTTTGATCATGTCTTAGCAGAACTGTAATATACTTGGAAGAACTTTCTTTTAGGTAATTTTTCTATTAGGTTTTTCTGGTTAAAATCTTGACCTGAAAACCTTTTTTCCCCTTTAGTAATTATGGAAGAGCCACACTGCGTAGTGTTCTTCCCACAGATAATAATTATAATAGCGGCTAACATTAATGAATCACTTTCTGTATGCTGACATTGTTCTAAGCACTTTACTTGTCTGAATGTATTTATTCCTCACGGCAACTCCATAAGGCAGATACTTATTCATATTTTTTAGATATGCATTACCGTTATGTTACCCAAAAGGCTGGCCTAAAACTTCTGGGTTCAAGGAAGACTCTCTCCTCAACCTTCCTCCTCAATCTCCCAGGGACTATGCGTACTCAACTTCAGTGGATACTGTTATGCCAATTTTCAGGTGAGAAAATTGAGTCACAGAGAAATTAAGTTACTTGCCCAAGATCATTTGCTTGTAGGTGGTGGAACCAGGAAGTGAACCCAGAAGTCTGATTTTTTTTTTATTTCAGCATATTATGGCGGTACAGATGTTTAGGTTACATATGTTGCCCTTGCCCCCTCCCCCCTCAAGTCCAAACTTCAAGCGTGGCCATGCCCCGGATGGTGCCCATCGCGTTCATTGTTTGTGCATATACCCATCCCCTCCTTCCCCCCTTCCCCCCCGCCCGGCATCCAATAAATGTTATTCTTATATGTGCACTTATGTGTTGATCAGTTAATACCAATTTGATGGTGAGTACATGTGTTGCTTGTTTTTCCATTCTTGGGATACTTCACTTAGTAGAATGCTTTCCAGCTCTATCCAGGAGTATACAAGAGGTGCTATTATCACCATTGTTTCTTAAAGCTGAATAGTACTCCATAGTATACATATATCACATTTTATTAATCCATTCATATATTGATGGACACTTGGGTTGTTTCCACATCTTTGCAATTGTGAATTGTGCTGCTATAAACATTCGGGTGCAGGTGTCTTTCTTATAGAGTATCATTTGTTCTTTTGTGTAGATGCCCAGTAATGGGATTGCTGGATAGAATGGTACTTCTACTTATATCTCTTTAATCTTATTGTTTTTTTGGATCATAACACCACACTGTCTGGAACATTCTATAGGCTGAAGAAATGTTTAACTTTTAAAATTGTTGATTTAAATTTTACTTAGATGTCATTTGAATATATGCATTCAAAAGCACATGTGACAATTTACATTGTAAATTTGTTATGTTTCTCCTTTTTCTTCTTGAATGTATTATTCTTATCTTATATTCATTTCAAACCTATATCTTAAAATAAACATAAATTTCTTCCTCTTTTTATTTTCTCCAAGAGTATCACAAATCTTCTCATTTGATGTCATATGCTATTTACTGTACACTTTAGATACATGTTCAGCTATGGCTGTTATAATACATAATTATGTGAAATTTTTTGAAATGTCTATATACTCTGAATGAACACTTAGGTGTACTTTTTTATTTTCAGCATTGATTCATATTTTGACTCATGTGCGAATGTATCTGAAAATAAAACATGAAATTTGACAAAGACATAAGACGGTCTTTTTATAGAACCATTGTGCCTCCACAACACAACCCATACATAAATTTTTAAAAATTAAAACCTAGTTTTAGGCTTTCACTTCTATCCATGTTGAAGTAACTGGTTCTAGACTTGTCTCCTGTTGCTAAAGAAAAAAAAAACATAAAACCAGACAAAACAAAAGAGAATGCAATTTTCAGAGAGTGGCCAACAGATAGGGTAGGACTATGATCCAGGAGAAAAAAGAAAGAAAGATTCAATTGATTCCCACATTCACCCTGATGACAATAGCCTTGAAAGCTTTTTCTGAACTATAGAGCACAGTAGCAGAATCCAACCAAAGCGCGCAGACAACAAAAATCACAGTTTGGGGAGATTTAAACAGCCGGAATTTGCATGCAGATTATAGGAAGACAGGAGCTATGCAGAAAATATCTCTGGAAATGTTAATAGGAGTCCTTTTGAGCCTGTTCTTGAATATTAAATTGCATGTACATAGACTAAAACTCCACGAGGCAAAGAGCTACAGGAGCCCTGTAAAATGAAGAGTCCCCAGAGCTCGCACAGACAATGTTACAGTTACCAGAGTGTCGAGTCCTTGTAGGTATTCAGTATTGATCCTAAAAAGAGTGTGCCTTAGTAATAGCATTAAACCAACTGTAGAGTGAGAATGCTACTTTCAATCACTCTTAATAATGCTGAAAAGCAAGACTCTAAAATATCAACCTGATGTGTAAATTATTATACTTAAGAACTTGCCAGAACCAAGTTTACAACTTTTTAAAGAAAACAAAATTAAATATTTACCTATGTGTAAAAATTATCTACATCAAATTTTTAGAGATGGAAACCACAATGTTGAGATGTCAAGCATACAATAAAAATTACTAAACATGTAATGACACAAGACAATATACTCATTATCCAGGAGGAAAAGAAAAGTAGTCATTAGAAATAGATACAGAAATGAAAATTACTGTGGAATTAGCAAAGAATTTAAATGAATTATTATATATCCATTCAAGAATTTTTTTAAAATGTAATACCATAAAAAAGAAATATGAGATATAAAAGTATTATTTGTAGAACTAAAAAATATAATACCTGATATAAAAAAATTCACTGGACTTGATTAATAACGTACGCTACAGAAGAAAAGACCACTAAAATTAAAGACATATAACAGAAACTGAACAAACTAAAGCACAGAGAAAATATATAAAAAATGAACAGACTCAATGACCTAAGGCATAACATTAAGTGATCTAATGTACATATAATTGGGGTTCCAGAGAAAAAGGGGAATGACAAAAATATTTCACTAATAATTTCCAATTTTCTCTAAATATGATGAAATTTATAAACTTAATTCATACCACACAATATAAAGCCAAAGAAAACTACATCAAGACAAACCATAATCTACTTACAGAAACAGAGTCTTGAAATTCTTAAACACAGAGAAAAAAATGGACAGACACACTACATATCAGGCAATAAAGAATATTTTCAGACTTCTTGGTAGAAATTATGCAATCCAATTATATTAGTTCGTTAGAGTTGCTATAACAAAGTACCATTGACAGGGTGGATTAAACACAGAAATTTATTTTCTTATAGTTCTGGAGACTAGAAATTTTTCTGAGGTTCTACTCAGGGTCTTACTCTTTGGTTTATAAATAACCATTGTATTACCAGGGTTCTCCATAGAAACAGAAAAATAGGATACATTATATATGTATAATATAATATATAATTTATTACATACACATTATGTAGTATACATGTCATGTATACATCCATAATTATATATACTCACGATTATACACACACAAACACACACACACACACACACACACAAAATGAGGAATTAGGAACCAGAGGAGCTAATAACATAAATCCAAGTTCAAAGGCAGAAGATGAGACCACGAGTCACAGCTCAAGCAGTGAGGCCAGATAAAAGGGGAGAATTCTCTTCCTCTGCCTTTTGCTCTAATTAGGCTCTCAACAGATTGACTGATGTCCAACCACACTGGGGAGGGCAATCTACATTACTGAGTCCACAAATTCAAATGCTAATGTAATCAGAAAAACCTTCACAGACACACCCAGAAATAGTATTTAATCTGGGCACCCTGTGTCCCACTCAAGTTGACACATAAAATTAACCATTAAGGTCATCTTTTTCAAGTATCCTCACATGGTCTTCTTTCTGTGTCTGTATTCTCTTCTGTACCCTTTTCTTATAAAGACAATGGTCACATAGGATTAGGACCTGCCCATATGACTTCACTTTACCTTAATTACCTCTTTAAAGTGCTTATCTCCAAATACAGGTGCATTTTGATATACTGAGGGGTTGGAACTTCACCTTTATGAATTTGGGGGGGACACAATTCGGCCCATAACACCAGATTACAATGAAATACCATTTTTTGAAATGATGAATGGAAATAAAAACTTTTAATTTCTATGTGTAAAACTAGTAAAAATATCATTAAAATATGAAAGGAAAAATAAAAGTGTTTGCATACAAACAAAACCTAAGAGAATTCATTACCAACACACCTATACTACAAGAATTTCTTCAAGTGTAAAGAAAATAATACCAGATGGAAATTCACAGCCACAAAATTGAAGACCTTTGTTTCTGGCAAAGATAGAGTAGCAGATCAGATTTCCACTCCCACATGAAACAATAAAAAATAGACAAAATATATAAAACACAGATTTGCAAGACACTATACATAAAGTAACAAAGGGCAATGACCTTGAAAGATAGGAAACAAGTGAGGTGAGCCATATAATTTCTTCAACTTCCTGCTCTGAGAGAGTTTCCAGGCTGCAGTGTGAGAAGGGATAACCCAAACAAGAGCACAATGGACTCCCTTAGTGGAGGAGATGAACATGAGAGTCTAGATGGACCAAGGTGGCTAGAATTGGCAGAATAGAGGACCTGAGAGGAGACATCTACACAGATAGAGAACTCCAAAATCTGCAAAAGTCCCCTCAAGTATTTAGCTGAGGACTGAACAGTGAGCAAGAAAACTATCTGAGATTGTGGAAAGAATCACCCAAAATAATTCAGGTAATAGTGTCAGGACTTACTCAGTGACGGGAAGAGTTTCTATTCACACAAGCCATATGAAAACGTTCATGATTCCTGGGGCATTGGGTAAAGTACACACAAAAACATAATTAGCTCTAGACTGAGCACTGTTCCCATACCACCAAGCAAATCCTGAAAAGCAAGACCTGACGGGATCAAACTATTTCCAAGTAACTTAACTGCGTCCAGGACAGAGTTCAATAATATTCATAGAAATATTTTTTAACATATATCTGGCACTTCACAAGATAAAATACCCCACGTCCAACATCCAACCAAAATTACCAAGCTTACCAAAAGACAGGAAAACATAAGACATAATGAGGAGACTAATCAATCAGGAAAAACAACTCAGAACTGACATAAAGAAGAGAGAATTTTAAAATATTAAAAGATTATTAATAAAGTGAGGAACAAATTCAAGCACTTAATTTCAGTGGTGCCCCCTGAAGGAGAGGAATGAGAGGGCAAGTGAGAAGAAATATTTGAAATAATGGCCAAAACATTATTCGAATTTGATGAAAACTATAAACTTATAGATCCCCAAATCTCTAATGCAGGAAACATGAAAAAAAGATTGCTCAACATCAGTGGTAAAGAAAAAATCTTAGAAGTAGGGAGAGGAAAGAGACATATCAGGACCAAAAATAAAATTGATAGCAGATATCTTATCAGAAACCAGGCAAGTGACAAAATAGAGGAATGATACCTTTAAAGTACTGAGAGGAAAAAAAAAAAATTCTGCCAACCTAGTGAAAGACAGGAATTGATAGTAGGAGAATATACTTTGTTGTTATGGATGCATTCTTTTTGATCCTAACTAATGCCATTTGCTTCTGTAACTGTGCTTGTTTTTAGTTGTTTGTTAAATATAGGAATAAGAGCAGGAGTAACTCCATGACAGGTTGTACCTCAGCAATAATGCCAAATGCTGGAAGTGTGAAGTAAAGGTACCAAAGTAGAGATACCAGGAATGACCACAGAAACCACAAACAGAAGAGAGCCAATCGGAAGAAAACATACCACCAGCTCACCATATCAGGGCAATGCAGCTGTTCTCGGCCAGCATTGTGGCTGTTGTTGACCAGCATTCTTGGTCAACTGGCGCCGGTGTGAAAATTGAAAATCCTGGGGCTTGGAGCCAACCAATCAGGAGTCAAAACAATCTGCCACTCTCAAAGGAATCAATGGACTAAGGGGGAGGGGAGATGGTGTGCCCAGCATGTCGTGTGGAACCTGCGTGTTGTGTGCCACCGGTGTGTCGTGTGCGAAAGCAAGCATAAAAGCTTCACTTTTAGCCCAGGGTGGGGTCCTTGTTCATAGAGAGGCCACTGCGTTGGTGCTCTGGGACTTGGACCCTAGCTCAAGCTACCCAATAAACTCCTTTGCCTTCTGCAGCATCGGTGACTCTGCCTCTCTGTTCCTGGGGCTGAGGGGAACCGGCTCTAACACTAGATTTCTAGCTCAGCACAAACTTTTCAAAAATGAAGGCCAAATAAATATTTTTAAAGGTTTACAAACATTGAAAGAATCGATTATAAGTAAATCCACATTACAAGAAATGTTGAAGGAAGTCCTTCAAATAGGAGACAAATGATACTAGATAATAATATAAATCCACAAAAAAGAATGAAGAGTAATGGAAGTGATAACTACATGGGTAAATATATGATATTTATTTCTAATTATGTAAGTCATAGTTGACTGCCTAACAAAAATAGTAACAATGTACTGTGGAGTTTATAGCATATGCAAATTATATAACAATGTTAGCACAAAGGTCAGGAGGAGAGAAATAGAAGTATACTATCATACAATTTTTTATACTAAAAGTAAAACAGTATAATATAATTTCAAAACAGAGTATGACAAGTTAAAGATGAATACTCTAAATCACTAAAATAACAAAATAAAGAGTAATAGTGAATAAATAACAAGGTGACTGCTATGGTATGCATGTTTGTATGCTCCGAAAATTCATATTCATTTCCAATACAATAGTATTAAGAAATGGGGCCTTTAGGAGGTGATTAGGTCATGAAGGTGGAGCTCCTATGAATGGGATCAATGCTCTTATAAAAGAGACCTAAAAAAGTCTGCCCTTCCCCCATAGGAGTACACATAGATGCTATCTATGAAGCAGAGAACCCTCTCCAAACACTGAATTTGTTGACTCCTTTGTCTTAGACTTCCCAGCCTCCAGAGCTGTGAGAAATAAATTTCATTTCTGTTGTTTATAAATTGCTCCATCTAAGGTATTTTCTATAGCAACCCAAATGGACAAAGACAGAAAAAAATGTAATTATAAGAAACATTTAGCTAATGCAAAAGGAGGCAAAAACAAGGAAAAAGGGAACAAAGACCAAAAGGGACAAATGAAAAAGCAATATAAAGCAAGATGATGCATTTAAAATTAACTATACAATAACAATATTAAATATAAATGTTTTAATATTCCAATAAGAAAGAATGAATTGTCAGATTGGATATGAAAGTGAGACCCAACTATATGCTGCCTACAAGAAATGTATTTTAAAAATATGGGTGCAAGTAGGTTAAAAGTAAAATATTGAATAAAGACACAATGCTGGCACTAATTTAAAAATCTAGAGTGGCTATATTAATACAGACATAGTAGATTTCAGAGCAAAGAATATTACCAAAGATTAAGAGTTTCATTTAATAATGACAAAAGGGTTAATTCATGAGAGGACATAGCAATTTTAAATGTTCATGCACTAATAATACAGCTTCAAAACACATGAAACAAAAACTAATAGAAATACAGAGAAAAAATAGGCAAAGCCCTAGTTTCAGTAAGAGATTGCAATACCTTCCTCTTAAAAGAACACGTAAACAAAACATCAGTTAGGATGAAGAGAAAACCACAAACTAGGAGGAAATTTATACAGATAAAAGATAATTTTATTTATATATAAAATAATATATGCACATATATAAAATATATATATATGCACACTCCACAATAAGAAAACAACTAAGCCAATTTTAGAAAATAGGCAAAAGAGATTTGGACAGATCCTTCACCCAAAAAGGTACACAAATAGTGAATAAACACATGAAAAGTTGCCCAATATCATTACTCATTAGGGGAATGCAAATTAAAACTGTAACATAAAACCATTGCACACCTATCAGAATGACTAAAATTAAAAAGACTGGTCATACCAAGTGTTGGTGAGAATATCAACAAACCGAAACCCTCATACTTAGATACGCTTTTCAAAAACATCAAATACTTTCCTTATGACCCAGCAATTCTACTCCTAGATTTTACCTAAGGGAAACAAAAGTGTTGTACCCATACAAACACTTTTTTATGAGTCTTCTTAGTGTCTTTATTTGTGATAGCTGAAAACAAAGCAAATGTCCATTATATAGGTATGAATAAATCAACTGTGGATATTCCAATGATGGAATGCTACTCAGGAATGAACTACTGAAACATAGAACAACACAAACGATCTCAAAAACATATTGAGCAAAAGAAGCCAATACAAAAAGAATAGTTTATGTGATTTCATCAATATGCAATTCTAATAAAGAAAAACTAATCTGTAATAATAGGAAACAGATCAGTGGCTGCCAGTGACCAAAGTGGTGATTGGGGGAGGGGAACTTGACTGAATAGGGACACAACTGAGCTTTTGGAGATACTGAAAATGACTAGTGTATACATTTGTCAACACGTATTAAAATTGACAGGTCAGTCTGGTACATTTTATTGAATATAAATTGTGCCTCATTCAAGGTGATGTTTAAAAAATCTTCTCTATAGTCGGCTGACGTCACAAAAAATCCTGCCCAGAACATCCTTTCAATAGTGAGAACTACATCATTTTCTATACTTAATGTAGTTCAGATTTGTCCTTTACTTCAAAAAAAGAGATTTAATGGTCATCAAAGGAAGAAAAAGGAAGAAAGAAAAAAAAACCTTCTGAAGATGTGCCAGCTTGCTTCCAAAACAATCATTTATATAACTGAGATGAAATTGTAACCTTCCTGTTTTAGCAGCCCGTGTTTTCAGCTGAAGCAGATAAAGATCTGGGTTGCTGAAACTTGTTTTGCTGCTCCCTAAAATAGTTGCAGTATCATTGACACCTATTAGGCATGAATCAGGGTGCAACCTTCTTGCTTAAAGAGCTCAGCAGAACAGCTGCACTCCAACCCATACTGATGTGGTTAAGGTCAGTGTAGTATTTGGAGGTACAAAATGCTTCTGCGGGAGTTCATGCAATTGTTACCATTTAGTAACAGTGACCCTTTAACTTGACTTGTGCTTTCAAATTCTGAATTAGTCCAGTTTATATCACTTGTTCCCCCCTTGGGATGCAACTACAACCACAGTTTTGGCAAAAACAAAAGTGGATATCAATTCAAAAGATGTGGCTTTGATTCTCAGTCGGCCTCTTTGTATACTGCGTGCCCTTGGACCAAGTACTTAATGAAATTATTTTTATTTTCCTCATCTGTAAAATGGTGTTGCTTCCATCATGTGAGTGTTTTGAGTACTTAGTTTCACAATGTACATGAGAGAATCCAGTCGTTGTAAGCCCTGAGTAAATAACGGTTGAACAAGAAATCAGAGCCTTATGCAAAAACTAACCTGTTGGAGGCCACCCAGAAACGACGCTACAAGCAGCAGAGGACGGCTGAAGTATGACACCTATGACAGTATTGCGCAGCAGGAGAAGATTGATTGGCTGCTATTCCCAGGGCAGTCTGTCCCTCAAATCCAACAGAGGAGATCTTGGCAAAGCAGTATAAGGTGGAATGTTAGCTGAACTGGATTAAACTTCAGGTTAACTAAGGTCATCCTCTTTCCAGTTTAACATTACCAAGTATCTCTTTTAAGCCTAATCTTACCCATAGAGGATGAAAGAACGCCCTCACAGACCTCCTACCCACCTGCCTCAAAAAAAACCAACTTCCTCAGTAAAGTTGCCAAATGAAAACATCTTATTCAAATTGGGCAATGTTCATAAGATAAACAGGACTTCTGATAGGTTTCCATTTCTGGAAAAGTCACTTTACTAATTAATGCAAGTCTTCATACCTGAAATGCCAGTGACTGCTTTGAGGTCTAAAGATTTCTCTTCTGTTCTAAGGAGACGAAGGTAACATAATTGAGGTTAGCTTCAAGCGCCAAAGTATTTTTTAAGGAAGAATTATCAGAATCCACTATGGCTTTCTCCCAAATAGTCTTTTTTTTGAAGCATTATTACTGGATTGCTTTGATATGAGTACAGTACACTCTCTCCTCAAGATTATATCCTTATAGTTCCCTAAGAAGGGTCAATGTAAATTGAACCGTTGCATGAGTAATAGCAGACTTATTCACCAAGGAGCAAGTCGAACTGAGTCAGAACCATTTTTGCCTAAAAAATTCCTATTGCAAAGCCTTTCAGGAAGCTGCTTGTCAAGCCCTAGGCCAGAATTAAATCCCTTGCAAATCTCCAAAGTGAATTTGTGGAGGAGGAACAGAGTATCAAAACTATTTGTGGAAGTTACAAAAGAAAATTTGGTGACAACATACAGAGATTTGCAGAAAAGCCATCACCTAAGCTGATGCAGTTTGCTTGCAATAGTCTCAAAGTTTGTTTAAAAATTTCCCACTGAAAGAATTCAGTTCACTGTACAGGCATACTTTGTTCTATTATCCTTCATTTTATTGCACTTTGCAATAGTGCATGTTTACAAATTGAAGGTTTGTGACAACCCTGTGTCTATTGGCACCATTTTTCCAATAACAGGTGCTCACTTCGTGTCTATGTGTCACGTTTTGATAATTTCCTCAATATTTCAAATTTTTAAAATATTATTATATCTATTTTGGTGATCCGTGATCAGTGATTTTTGATGTTACTGTTGTACTTGTTTGGGGGCAACACAAAGTGTGCCCATATAACACGGCAAGCTTAATCAATAAATGCGTATGTTCTGACTGCTCCACTGACCAGCCATTCCCCTGCCTCTCTCCCTCTCCCGGGACACAACAATATTGAAATTAGGCCAGTTAATAACCTACAATGTCCTTTAAGACTTCAAGTGAAGAGCTGCACATCTCTCACTTTACATCAAAAGCTAGCTGGGTGCAGTAGCGGATGCTTGTTGTACCCACTGCTACTTCAGAAGCTGAGGCAGAAGGATGACTTGAGGCCAGGAGTTCCAGGCTGCGCCCCGCACCTGGGAATAGCCACTGTACTCCAGCCTGGGCTGCAGAGTGAAACCCTGACTCTAAAATAAAAGTAAAGATAAAAACAAAAATAAATTTTAAGAACTCAAAAGCTAGAAATGATTAAACTTAGCGAGTGAGGAATATTGAAACCTGAGATAGGCCAAAAGGTAAGCCTCTTGTGCCAAACAGCTAGCAAAGTTGTGAAAGCAAAGACAGAGTTCTGGAAGGAAATTAAAGTGCTACTCCAGCGAACGCACGAATGATTAGAAAGTGAAACAGCCTTATCGCTCACACGGAGAAAGTGGTGGTGGTCTGGATAGAAGATCAAACCAGCCACAATATTCCTTAAGCCAAAGCCCAACCTCAGCAAGGCAGCCCTAACTCTCTTCAATTCTATGAAGGCTGAGAGAGGTGAGGAAGCTACAAAAGAAAAGTTTGAAGCTAGCAGAGGTTAGCAGAAGCCATCTCCACAACATAAAATTACAAAGTGAAGCAGCAAGTGCTGATGCAGAAGCTGCAGCAAGGTATCCAGAAGATTTAGCTAAGAGAATTGAAGAAGGCGGCTACGCTAAACAAAAGATTTTCAATGTAGATGAAACAGTCTTCTATTGGAGAGTGATACCATCCAGGACTTTCATAGTTAGAGAGGAGAAGTCAATGTCTGGCTTCAAAGCTTCAAAGGACAGGCTCACGCTCTTGTAAGGGCTAATGCAGCTGGTGACTTGAAGTTGAAGTCATCGCTCAGTTGCCATTCCCAAAATTTTAGGATCCTTAAGGATTATGTTAAATCTACTCTGCCTGTGCTCTGTCAATGGAAAAACAAAGCCTGGATGACAGCACATCTGTTTACTCTATGATTTACTGAATATTTTAAACCTCTGTTTAAAAAAAGAGATTCCTTTGGAAGTATTATTAGTACTACTCATTGACAATGTACCTGGTCACCCAAGATCTCTGATGGAGGTGTCCAGAAAGATTAATGATGCTGTCATGCCTTCTAACACAACATCCATTCTGAAGTCCATGTATCAAGGAGTAATTTGACTTTCGAGTCTTATTATTGAAAAAATATACTTGTGAGGCTATTATAGCTAACATAGATAGTGATTCCTCTGATGGATCTGAGCAAGGTAAATTAAAAATCTGGAAAGGATTCATTATTTTAGATGCCATTAAGGACATTAGTGATTCATGGAAGGAGGTCAAACTATCAGCATTAACAGGAGTTTAGAAGTTGGTTCCAACCCTCATGGATGACTTTGAGGGGTTCAAGTCTTCAGTGGAAGAAGTAACTGTAGATGAGGTGGAAAAAGCAAGAGAAGGGGAAGTAGAAGTGGAGCCCGAAGAGGGGACTGAATTGTTGCAATTTCATGATAAAACTTGAATGCATGAGGAATTGCTTCTTAGACTTGAGCAAAGAAGTGGTTTCTTCAGATGGAATCTACTCCTGGTGAAGATGCTCTGAATATTGCTGAAATGATAACAAAGGATTTAGAATATTCTATAAACTTAGTTGATAAAGCAGTGGCAGTGTTTGAGAGGATTAACTCCAATTTCTAAAGAAGTTCTTCTGTGGGTAAAATGCTACCAAACTGCATCACATGCTACAGAGAAATATTTCTTGTAAGGCAGAGTCCATGGACAAGGCAAACTTCATTGCTGTGTTATTTTAAGAAATTGTCACAGCCATCCCAGCCTTCAGCAACCACCACCCTGATCAGTCAACAGCCATCAACATCAAGGCAAGACCCTCCACCACCAAAAAAGATTAGGATTTGCTGAAGATTCAGATGATCATTAGCAGTTTTTGTTTTTTAGCAATAAAGTATGTTTTAATTAAGGCATGTACATTGTTATTTTAGACATAATGCTATTGCACAGTTAATAGACTATTGTACAGTGTAAAGGTAACTTTTATATGCACTGGGAAACCAAAACATTTGTGTGAGTTGCTTTATTGAGATACTCCCTTTATCGTGGTGGTATAGAACAGAACCTGCAATAGCTCCAAGGTAAACCTGAAATTGTTAGAAAATAAGTATGTGTCATGCAGCACTTTTTTGAGGAGGGTGGAGACTTTACCAAAATTAACCAAATAGCTTAAGAGTGCTAAAATTAATTTATCTTAGAGTTAGCATAATAAACCTTTATTAATTTAGAAACTTTTAGCTCCTATCAGGCAGAGATAAGTGTATTTAGCATAGTTTTAGAAATTTAGATATGTTCAATACATGTTAATTTTTGTTGAACAAATTGAATACCTACTCTAGGCCCAGCACTGTTCTTGGGCATAAATAGTTATTCAAAAATATAGGTTGACGTCTGACCATGTCTAATTGAGAAGAAAATCTCAATGTAAGGCTTCATGTTTCTTAGCATTCCTAGGCATTTCTTAGTATTTCTATAGCATCCCATTCTTTTTTTTTTTAACAAGTTGAATGTATTTGCATTTATTCTGTTGAGATTGAATATGTAATTTTAATGTGTTCAAATTTATTAGTGGACATAAAAGAACTGAAACAATGGACAGCTATACCATATCATGGATTATTTAAATGTTATAAAATTCAAAGGAATGCCACATTCCAGTAAAAAACATTTTTTAAGAAGTTGATAAACTATTGCTAAAATAATGCCACATATCTGTGGAAGACTAATGGCTTTTTTAGAGACAGTACTGAGAAAACTGGCTCATTATATGGTAAAGAGTATAACAAAGGTCTCAGAGAGGTGCATTTCAAATAGTTTAAAAGTGATGTTCAATGTTTAGCAACTAGTATAGCCTGGCATCAACCAAACAGAACAAGTGTTTGACCACTCAGAGCAGACGCGGCTAATGCACCTCCCCAGGGGGCACTAGCTGGACTTCAGCTCTATTTAGTGGCCTCCATATGGAAGGAAAAACTAATGAGCTAACAGAAGAAAATGCAAAGTCAAAGTACCTTAACAACTTTTAAATAAGAAATCAAACAGCAACAAACTTTATGACAAAATAGTTAAATCATCTACATTAAAGTTAAGAATTTCTGTTTGGTGAAGGACAGCCCCAGATACACAAACAAATTTCCATTCCAAGAGTTATTTGCAATTTCCCAGGAATATACGAGCAACACCTGAGAATAAACCAAAAATGACAGGAAGCCCCCAGGAGAAAACAATCAAGTCACAGAAAGAGAAACCAGAAAGGCTGACAGGTGAAAAAACTCCACAAATTAATGATGATCAGATGAATGTACATCACAGCACAGTGCCCCTTTGTACCCATCAGACTGGCAAAAGTTAGAAAGCTGGACAATGCCAAGTGCCAGTGAGAAAATTAGGAGAAAGAGGAAGCCCTAAGTGGGTCAATCACTATTCTAAAGAAAAATTTGGAAAACCATAGAGAAAGTAACCTGCATGGCCTGTAATCCCATCCTGGGAATGTATGCCAGAGAATTTTTCACACAATCACGGATAAAAGAATGTTTATCGTGGCTTGTATGTGGTGCCAAGGAGTTGGATCACTGATAGAGCTGAAGCAGAAACTAGAAAAATGACTTTACTTTTATCAGTGAAGTAATACAACATAACCTTTCTTTATTGAATGAAACATAAGCACTCACAAAATCCATTTAAACTTAAGTCAAAGAAAAATTTCAACCAAATCTTTCATTTTACCACAAATGAAAACTTTAGTTAGAGGACAGAAAGAAAAAGGAAACCAGAAAAAATATATATATTTAAAAAGGTCATTTTTCTCTTCTAATTTCCAGCAACGACATACAATACCAGGCTTCTAAGTGTCAAGTACTTCACGTGGCTATAATTTTACGTGCCTCATATAGAATTTTTTGTTCTGAACACAAAAACCAGGTTTTTCACTTTTATATTTTCCCATCTTAAGTTGAATTTTTCACAAATGGGGGCTTTTCTTAAGAATTGACCTAAGACTATGACCTAAGACAATGGATTTAGTGTTTGATTTTAGTTTTTGCAATAACTGCATAAGCCTGTTACTATGCCCTTCTTTTTAGCCTGAAGCATTCACTTCAAAAAACAGCTAATTTTCACAGAAAAAAAGAATATAATCACATCCTCAAATCTGGAAAGGGGCATATCTTACTTTCTACTTTTGTACAAGTTTCTGAGAAAACGTAATGTTGCAATACTTTAGAAATGAAAAAGAGCCCCTTGTCTGAAAAGTCCTTTTAGCCATTCAGAAGGAATAAGGACAGGCTGGGGACAGAGTGGGGGTGGGGGAGGGGGCTTTGTTCTGTAGAACAAAGCAGAAGTAGCATGGACTCTACTGCCCTCTAGTGGTCTGATTCCGGAAAAAAATTAAACTGTCTGGTGGAGTTCATTTATTCTCTAGTGGGTCTTTCCTTGGAGAATTAAATGGAAAGGTCCTTAACCAAGTGAAAATATTACCTTGAGTATCAGGAACAGCCAAATTTACTTCGTCAGTCATAATTATCATCTGATCCTTTATTTATTTATTCAAGACATTAAGGAAAACACACCAAACACAGAATCAGCAGTATGAAGATAGTGCTGGAAAAGCTATTTCCCCAAATAATTTAAAAGTAGAGTTTCATAACCCTATACACATTTCTTCCAATCCCTGCATTTCTTGTAAATACCTAACTTCCTTTTTACATCTTGAAAACTCCTGACGTCTGAGAAAGCTGGCCCAGCGGTGTCGCTGTTGCACTGTGTGTGCACCAACCGGCGCTGGCGGTGGAAACCCAAGCGGCTGATGCTCCCCGGGTGTGCCACATTTTTCATGTGGGTGTAAGCCTCTTTCATCTGGTACATTTACTGTGTCTCTAAAAATTGCAGGCTAATCCTTAATTTTTTTTATTACTGAATTTTCCCTTTAAGTGGGATTTGCAATTTTTTAGAAACATCAAAACATTTTAATGATGTTCACCACTAATCTAAATTTATCCATCTGTCATGTACTTCCATTTATTGAATGTGCTTAGTAGTCACTTGTACTCTAATTGACTATGCAATGCATACATGGTTTTTATTTGTTTTGTTTTTATTTTATCTTTACATTTATTTTAAAAAGAAGTACCAAGCAAGGTGCAGGCAGTGCCGATGGAAAGGCTATAGGACATTGTCCCCTCCTTGAGGAAGCTCACGGTGGAACAGAAGACATGAGGTGGACAAATCAACAAGGAGGGTAAGTACATACACGTAAAGGAATGCGGTATCGGAGCAAACAGCACGAAGTCACCTCTTACAAATCCTCCAAAACCTAGCAGTGTACAAAGTTCAGTTATTACTGTGGATAAGACACTCTCACTAGAGTGAAGCTAGAAAATTTTACCTAATTTTCTTCCTTACTGATTTTATAATTTTCTCCCTATATTTTAAAGTTCATTCTCTTTATCTCCTAGCATAAATTTGCACATTAAAATGCTAGGTAGATAATTGGTTAAGTAGAAGTGCAGCTTTTTTTATTATTGTAAGTAATTTGGGGGCAAATCTAAACCAATGCAATAAAAGGTTAAAAAAAAAAAAAGTCACAACAGACATACCTGCCTGCAACAGATAGTCATTCTCCCCTTTCCTGAGAATGTATGTTTGTTGTAAGCACTTAGTGATAAGAACAACAAATAAGTCTCCCAGGGCTGCCAAGCCTAGAGCTGTCTGCAGGATCTACGAAAACACAGGCCCCATGTTTGCGGCTTTCTAATCAAGAGTAACGTTTTCAACATTTCTGATAATCAGTTGGGTTGAGTGCCACCTGATATGTGATTTGTGATTTAAACTCAAAAGAATGAAAGCCTAATATTACTCCTCGAACATTTCTCATGCTCCTTTTAAACTGAACTTGGTCATCTACCTGTTCTTCAAAATATCCTTTCTTCCTAAAATAACCTTTTTAGCTTCACTTGAAATAAAGGTTGAGTAGTCATGAATTAGTCAGGGCTCACTGGAGGTCTCTGGTAACAGAGATATCACTAAGTAACTAAATATAAGTGGAGGAAAGTAGGGTGTATGTGCATGTCTGTATTTGTTTTCTATTTGTAGCTACTTTTTCACTAGTGCAAAACAAATGCAACCATGCATGCTTTTTAAACTGCACAAAATATTAAATTATCACAGAATGGCTCTGTCTGGTAACCTGAGAGTATAATCACTATTACATAAACATAAACATTAATCAAGCTTGTGTAGGGAACTTGTGTCATAGTAAACACGAGAGTAATCAAAATATCATTTCTGTTTAGTCTTATTTCCATGTAGCTGTCTCAAGACTTAGTAGCTTGCATAATAATAAACTGATAGGGGAATTTTCCAGATATTGCTATGAGGGGAGCAGATAAAATTTAATTCAGCTTCAAATCACATATATGATTTAAGAATCAGTGAACTTTAATACTTGCTGAGCAAGTTGTTCATCCACATTTTCCTCCTTGTCAAAGAAAGTGTTGAAGCTAAAAGATCTTTAAGGTAGCTTCCTGCTGGAAATTTGTATATATTCATGACTATGAACTCTAATGGTTTAATGGCTGAACTTTGAGAGTATAGCTCAATAAATTAATGATGATAATCAGCTATTATTCATTCACCTCCCTTACCCCAACTTCAAATGTACAAGATTAATGCTTGAGTAATTTCCTTCAATTAAGCTAACCTGGTAAAATACTATTATTATAAATTATTTAACTGCTGGATTCTTGAAAACACATCACTTTCAAACACTCGTATTGAATTAAAAGAATCACTTAATGTGAGAAAACCTGAGTTGTAGTCTCAGTTTTACCATAGATTATTGGTAACATTGAAGATGGCTCATCTATAAAATCAGGGAGTGAGATTAAATTCTTTTCTAATATTTTTAATATTATTGAAAGTCAAGAATTCCTAGGTCTGTTATGTAGTTATTTCATTTGGAATGATAGTATACTTAACCCATAGTATATGATCAATGTTTTCATCAAATTTAACAAGCTAGAGAGATGATAGGTAATTGGTATATAAAAATACACTCACACACAAGAATTTACCAAGACCAGCCAACTTAGAAACATATTTGACCATTTAAGGACTGGCTTGTACTCTGCTCCCTAACCTTCCAGTATCAACTAAATTATTCTGTTGTAACAGTGAATATGCCAAAAGCTGACCCCATATTTTCCTCTCCAGCTCCATGCTTCTTGCATTTTGGACAACACACAGAGGATTTTCTTTTCACCACTCAAAATTCCTCCAAAATAATCAAAATATTCTCTTTTCCTTTTCTTGATTTTAACTTCTTTCCAATTTCTATAGGAAAAAAATACTGTATATTTTCCTTTCTGAAAAAGAATAAAAGCATGCATTATGATCTGGTACGTAATATATTTGTGAGATTTTATGGGGTAAAAAGCTGAATAAGCCCCAGTCTTTCGGTCTTGAAGCTCGAAGTCTGTTGAGGAAGAGAATACATAGCAAAATAACTCTATCAGATCAAAGTTTGGTGCGGTAGAGGTGTGTTTCCCAAAAAATGTATTCCTTGGAACTTGAGTCTCTCTAGTTATTTTTGGTCCCCAGTGAAGATTTACAATATATTGCTATATTTGACATTCTGATAAGTCTGTCAAAACAAATTTCTTTAACTGTGTTTAAACCAATGTTCCAACACCTTATTTTTGGAGTGTAGAAGTGCTTTTTAATAAGTAATATATAACATTTGAAAAATGCTGTGCCAAAGATAAAAATTTATGAGCACAAGAAAGATAAACTCTGATTAATAATAGCTACTATTTTTTGAGTGTTGCTTATATTCTAGGTACTTTCTATGAGAAGGATTTTAACACGTATTAGCTCATTAAACAGAAAACTTTGTGAAGAATAAGGGATTTGAGGTAGGCCTTAAAGGATGAATAAACCAGGGACATGCTGAAGAAAAGGTCATTCCAAAAAAAGATAAGTTTAAATAAAAACATGAAGGACAGTATGTATGCCAGTTATGTATGGAAAATGATAAAAAGAATGAAAGAGCTAGAGTTTCACTGGAACAAAAATGGGGAATTAGACTGAAAAATTTGAAGCCAAGTTGTAGATGCCTCTAGTAATAAGCAAAATATGGGCTCATTTTTCTATACTGTGAGGAACCTTAGACAAATTTGAACAAGGAGGAGCAATGACTGAGCAACTGGTCCAAGAGTTTTCTCAGTGATGTACGTAGCTCAAAGGAAATAGAAACCACTCATTTGGAAGTAACATTGGGATTCATAAAGAACTCATACTTTTCATTTCTAAAGCATTTGAACATTCTCAACAGTTTTCTCCAAAATCTCCAAAGCGTTTTACTCATCATCCTGAAGCTTCAAACCTAGCATCCAACACACCCTAAGCACTATTTTTTCTATAAGAATACAAAATTAGTGATGTTTAATTGTTGCATTCAACACTTCACTGATTTTGTGGATTAAATATTTGGGGGTGAGAGAGAACCCATCTCACAAAGTGTCTTATAAAGCACCAGAGAGGCAGAGCCAGTGAAGTGGAAGAGGACCCGTCCACTCAGGGAAGACGGGGACTCCTCTGCGAGCCGGGCAGTGGACAAGCACAAGTTATCACAGCAAGCTGCGCTCCCGATCCAGACAAAGAAACAGAAAGAGGAGGCGGACACTAAGATAAATTAGATGTGTGTTTCATTCAAAGAGCGAATAGTCAACAACAATGACAAATGCAGGGCAGGCCACACTTGAAAACGTAAAAACACGCAGTATCTGGGCACTAGGCGAGAGTTGGTGTTTTGGACAGGTAGGGGAGGGAAAGTACCTTCTACGTTCTCAGCTGGGTCCCCTGTAACGAAAGACAGATTGACAAGAGAAAAGCATACAGAGTTATTTAACTTAAGTTCTGTGCGACACAGGAGCCTTCATAAGGACATGAAGACCTGAAGAAATGGCTAAACCTGAGTGTTTTTGTACAGGTTTGATGAACAAGCAGGGAGTTACGGGAAACTGATGGGACAAAAAGAGGGCACGAGCTAAGAGTAGTAAACTGGGGGACACTTAGCAAGGCCTGTTTGTTCATAATCCTCTCGGGGTCCCTTCGTCTTTGGAGATAAGGCTGCCCATTTCCTCCAGGTATGGGGGAGCCCCAGGTCTTATGACTTGCTTCAGAAGAAAGTCGGAGAGTCTCGCTCTTTCTCAAATTCTTTCAGCTTAAAATATTCAGTATGCCAAGGTGCCATATTTTGGGGCAACACACCCTGAACCCCATCAGACAGATGTGCCATCCCTGGATGGGGAATTAACAAAGGCAAGAAAATGACCAGAACAGGCAATCGGGAACAAGGACAAGGACAAGAACAACAAAAGGTCGAAGCGAAAGAGATGTGGAACATAAAAGAATCAAGGTAAGACTGGTAGCCAAGACAACCAGGATGGGAGAAACTCTTTCCCTCTGTCTCCGCGCAAGGCACACTCTGAGAAACAGGGCTAGTTCTCTGACAGTAACCACGTACCACTGCCTTGGGGAGGAGAGGATTTACTGAACTGTCTTTCAGTTCAGGGGAAGAAAATCCCTCCCCTCAGTAAACCAGTCTGGATCCAGACAGCCTAACCATTAGCCAAAGTGGTGGTAAAATATGCTTTAAGTCCTTTCCTAAACCACCAGGCCCTCCTCCCATCCTCAATTATCCCCAAATAAAAGTTTGGAACATAAGCCACTGGGGAGTTGGAGACATCCTCTGTATGGGGATTTAAATACTTGCGTGTGGGAAAGAGAAGCACCGTGGTCCTCGCTACCCTGGCTTTAGAAAACTTCTCAGTGGATAACGTGTGCCAGCTCCCCACCCCCCCAGGATTAATGTTTTTCCTCCATGTCACCAAATCCATCCAAGTCGTCCAATGACCTCCCCCCCCATCCCCTGCCGCCTTAGTCAGGGGACCTGCAAGAGACTAGCTCTGTGACGATGGTGGGTTACCCACAAGCAATGGAGTTGGCAGGGGGCAGTCAGGGCACTATGGGTCAGTGTGAAGGAGTTGGCAACTGGGGACTGTCGCTCAAGGTCGTTTGGTACTTAGTCCCCTTCCCCTCAGCTCCTGGTCCTTACGGTGGAGGATTCTTTTTCCCCTTCCCACTTTAAGATCTTTCATTCCTCCACTCCTTCTCCCTTGTCAGCCCTATTCTGATGTAATTTTAGGGAATGATAACACTCTGGACTAGGCCTCCAAACGTTTTCCTCTAACATTTTTGCCAGCAGCTGTTTTGAGACTTTGCTTATGTTTCAGTGTGGGCTGGGGAGAGGAAATATGACCCTATGATTAAGAGAGAGAGAGAGAGAGAGAGAGAGAGAGAGAGAGAGAGAGAGAGAGAGAGAGAGAGAGAGAATGGATGGAAAGGACACGTATTAATATTTGCATCTCAAGTATATATAATCCTGCCACATGCCTGTGATCAGTCCATACATACTCACATATGCTTGTCTCACCTTCCCTATCTACACATCTGCCCAAGCAGCCAGAATTTCATGTTTTTTTTAATCTTTTGCTCGCTATAATTTATTTATATGCTGAATCCAGGTAATGGGATGACGTGGCAAGAAAAGTGGTCAGAGTTAGAGGTGAACTATATTCCTCAGTGGGCTATTCTGTGCTTCCCTCCACGACAGGGAAGAAGTGTGTAGAGTTTCTGGGACATCCAGCAGTCCTGGGTAAGCCATACATAGCTGGCAGGCAGGAGTGGCCATTCCTATTTGAATACAGAGGGAAGAAAAGGGGCAGCATATAATATGAGGGAAGTACTGAGCAATGAGCAGGGGAGGAAGTATAATTTTAAACACCTCTTTTGAATATGGAAGATTAGGACAAGACAGAAGTAAAAAGATTTTTAAGAATATTTAATGGGCATAACAAATAAGAGTTCACACATAAAATGAAAATTTAGAGTGCTTTTAGTTATATTTTTTGGTTGCCATACCGTGTTTCTTTGAATATGGCCCATTTATATTCAGATTATATATAAATTATCATTTAACCATTGATCATACCATAAAAGTATGATCATACCTTTCATAAAGAAAACTAGCCATAGATTTCAGCTTTACATATAAACAGCATATGTATGAGGGATTTGGAAAGCACCCATAAGAAAACAAAAGTAACTGAAATCTGATGAATAAGCTATGAGTAGAAAAGGGTTAATGATCAAGAGTTTCATATTTAGCTATGGAAGAAGGAAGAGTAGGGTATGGGGAAAATACACTTCTTGGAACTCTCCAATTATGTAACTCCCATAGACTTTGGTTTCTTCCTTTGTCAAGAAGGGGTTGCGACATCAATTCTAGATGAAATTAGAGAAATTCTGAGAATGAGCTATGGCCTGCCAGCATGCTTAGTAAAGCAAAGGCTTAGAACTCTGAGGGCTTCCCTGACTCTTCCTTCAGGTTTCCAAGGGGCAAATGGGCTGTCTGCTCATCTTAGCTGAGGTCATCCCTCTTGAGGAAATCCCATCCCTACCACTTCCTACTTGTTTTTACCCAAGCCTACACCCTTACACCCTTTCATTTCCAGTAACTTTGCTCTTATCTAGTTCTCTCAGAGAGGCAAGGAATCATTCCACGGTCCTGAACAAGAGTGAAGATAATCACACAGACAAAAAGCACACTGCAATTGCAAGGGAACTGCTATAATGAGGGTGTGAGCAAAATATTGTGAATACAAATACCTCTGCCTTTATACAGGGAGAGAGGAGTGTGGTGGGGGAAGAGGGGAGGTAAGGGAAGATATGACCAAGGATGCCTTTTTTGCTACTGAACTTCTAATAAAATCATCTGTTTCTAGAAAACATTCACTGTCTAAAGTGATCCTGCACGATACAAGTAAAAAAAATACTTCTCAGACTGAAGAGCACTCTGGTCATCCGCTCAGAAATAAAATTCACCACCCTGTGAGTTGTTTTTTTGTTGTACTTTATTTCAATTATACCTCAAGCCAAATCTACATTAGAGAAACACTTGTGAGATTGGGCCAATTTACTTAATAACTTAATCCAGAAAACTAATTTCATCTGGAATATCTATGTTTTGGCTTGCCTTCACTTCTCCATCTCATGCCATCTGTTACGATGCTTTCCAAGGGACTTTGGATGTTTCATAAAGGACAGAGGAAATACTCTTCTCCTTGCATGATACTGAACAGTACCACGGGATTGAACCGTGCTGATTACCATTAATATTAACCTAAGGTAAAAGTCAAGGAGATAAACAAGGCCTCAGTGCTAATTTCTTATGAAGATTTATTGATTGTCCAATAGATGCTGTACCCAGTTTGGAAAGGGGGTTTGATCAAATAAGATATATATCACATATTTTCTTTTTTATAATAAAGACTATATTGATTGAGAAGTAGTTCTAATTGATTGAGAATTCAGGTTCTAGAAAGGTTAAAATCACATTGATGGCATTACTTAGATGCCACATCTTGGTAGTATTTGCAGAAAAAACAGCAGTTGCTTTTTGACCTTCATACACTGGAGACCTTATACATTTTTTTCCTACTTCTTCAGTGTGTGAAAAATATCCATAACTTACCACCATTCTCTTATTCACATTTTCCTGAACTCAATAGTTATAAAAAAATGTTTGGAAAGAAGTAAAGGAGACACAACATGCAAAGTAGCATTGGCCCCGATTTGCACTGTTTTTGGTTGCCTTTTCCTTACTTGTCCAAGTCTGTCCCAAAACGATTCTATCATTCGTTTATAGTCGTTAATTCACGTTTAGCAAATATTTATGAAGCTGAGTAATTGTATGCAATATGTAAGATTTTATACATTTTGCCTTTCATCCAAAAATTAGAATTATAAAACTGACCCTGCCCTTTTGTTTTCTACTGACTCTGAGGAAGTCCACATTTAGCTTTTAAACTGAATGGCAGAAATCTTATCAAAACAGACTTGAGGCTAATGATCTTCCCCATTCCTCTCAACTGACTTCTTTCTTCTTCGTCCATCGCTTCCTTATTCCCTTCCTTCCCTCACCCTCCCTTCTCATTTCTGAGCAAAACTCTTGTGTTAATATTGTTTCCAGTATAGTAACAGAGTTCACAATGTGGATTAAACAATATACTGCAACAATGTTATAAAATGTGTACGTCTAAGATATGACGATGACAGAAATGATGGGAAGTTTATGCTGGGGTGGGTGAAGGCTTGTTCTTTAATGGATCTATTGTGGATTCCAAAAAAATTATATACCACCTCATACTTTTGGGAAATTGTAGGATATATATTCTTCATTAATATAGTATCAGTAGAAAGGTTTCATTTCTAGGGCTATAAAACAGGGAAATGACAGAATACATATTTAGACAATATTTTGGTTGATCTGATAACTTTTAATCAAGATAGCTATAAATGTGTGGCTGAGCTAATCTATAATAACGATGACCAATGCTTTACAGTGCTTTGAAAACTTTGACATCCTTTACATATTTTACTTTAAAAACCCTGGGGGAAGATATTATTCCCATGAAGAAATAGGTTTAGAGAAACTAAATATCTGATTTGTACTCTAATTCCATTCTTCCCCCTTCGAGTTTGGAACATTTTCCATAATTCCATTCAAAATTTTTAGCAAATTAAGTTTCTTATCGCTCCAGTATTCAGAATCCCCATATATAAAGTTATATTAACTTTCTTCTAGGAAATATTCTTTTTCATTTTAAAGTTGAAGAATAGGTAAGTATATCACATACAAAAAAAAAATGGTCCATGCCTTATAAAAGAGAACTTAGCAAAGATTTTCACACTTCAGAACTTCCCATGGCAACTTGGACACGAACACATCTATCCATAAATGATCACTTTCACACAGGTGGCTATACACATATATTCTTTTGGATCTCAATTCTTTAATGTTTAAAAATGTTTCTTGGCTCTTTGCTATCTTCCAGTATTTGAACTGTATGATTTCTTTTATAAATATCCATAAAACATTTTACTAGCAAGCGGGGAATCAGACTGGCTTATAAACTTACCTCATTCAACGTGCAAACCTAGAAACTAGGCTTATGTGTACTAGTTGTCTGCTTTCCAGTTCAGAGAGGCACCACCCAAAGAAAAGCATGCTATGGTATCCCAAATAGAAGCTTCTATTTTCCCAACTCTGACCTAAATTTTAAACAGTATGAACTTAAAGAGCCAGGTCTTCATAGATCATGAGGCTTATTTTATGGTCAAATGTGATCATCACTTGGCAGTTCTTGACTGCTTAAAATAAAATAATTTTAAAAGTTAACCACTAGAAATACAAAATTCTACCTCACATTTCCCCAATGTATTTAGTATCAACCATTCAAGAAATAATATGGAAGAAAAGAAGCATTTGTGAATCAGATCTCTCCAACTTCCTTCTAAAAGACGGTTTGGATTATCAAGCTAATTTCTTCCTTTTCCTACCATTTAAAGAGGGATTATGTCTAAAATAGGGATGGCATTTGAATCTACTTACCCTAATTAATTTAATACACAGGACTGGGGAGGAAGGATTATGTGAATGATGGATATTGTGCAATTTCCCATTACTTTTAAAGCTAGGTATTCGGCTTACTATGCAAGCACTGGGGCTTTGACTGATGATCAAACCTCTCATTAGGTTTAAATAACTCCCATCCAAAATATCTCTTTTTTAAAATTTTAAGGAGTCGCACATTCACTTCACCAACAAGACCTTGTAATTCTCAATTCTCCTGGAATCATTTTTGTTTTAGCTTTCTTTCTAGCAGAAATTAAGAGGAAATCTCTAGAATGAGGAAATAGTAAGGCATTTTATATGTGTATCTTCAGATATAAAGTAATAGAAGTGATAAAAGATTCTACTGTAGATGACTCCCCCCCAATTCCACTAGAAGGACTATGACAGCTCAGAAGTTACACTGACTTTTGTAATATTAACAATGTTTCTACCATGTATTAGGTGCTACCATGTGTAGACACTTCGTGTCATTTGATGTTAATAGTGGCGTGAGAAAGATGCTATTATTCCCATTTTACAAAGGAGGCAGAGGCTCAGAGAAGTAAGCTGCCTTCTAGCCAGGAGCCACACCAGGTGAGGAACTCAGTGCCTTGAGATCCAGAGGCCTAAGACCTTCACACTACATTTCAGAGAAATCTATTAATAGAATTCCTTCCGTGTTATACATTTATCAGCTTCATTTACATTAAATACAAGAGTAAGGCAGGCACACTGGGGGATGAGACACTGACAATTTTGTTACATGAATACCTATAATGTACAGAAAGGAAAAGCTGTAATAAAACAATCAACTACTGAATAGAAGGAATAATAATCAAGTACCTATAAATAAATGTGGATGAATGGAGTAGAAATAATTCCCATAGTTCCAGTTATCCAAATCTTTTTATTTAAAGATTAAATAAATTACATAGTAAAAGGTGAAGAAATTATCTGTTTCTTAGTCTAAAAACCATTTGTTCTTGCCAATGAGCCAGCATCCTTTATTATGAACACCTGACACCAGATCATCTATTTTGATGAAAACTGTGTCTGAAGAGAAGTCATATTTTACTTGTCCTTTATTTTTAAAATGTAGGTAACAAATATTTATCTGATTATTAAAAAAAGAATAGGTATGTATAATAAATAATATTAAAAAGATCTTAAAAGTGACTGTGAAGCTAAAGTGTAAAAGTTGCTGGTTGTACTTTTAACTGCGCAGGTACAAACTACAACAAAATGCAGTTCAAGGGAATTCACATTCCTTAAACGAAGAGAAATCATAGTTTCACAAAGCTCAGTCACATTTCTGAAATATCTGCAGCAAAACATATTATGTGTTACAATTATAGAAAAATATTTTCCAGAGAAATTACTTCTTCAAAAATTGAACAAGTTTATAAATATCTGAGCAATGATTAACCAATCCAATTTATACCTAGAGGAGTCAAATCAATTTTTTTTTTTAGGATTATATTACTAAATTATTCTTTTTAACTCATGTGCAGTAAGTAAAAATGTAAACTTACATTTAAGTACTTTCTTGCTGGTTTGAGAATAATCTTTTTCTAATGGGATTGACAGACATTTAATAGTCACAGAAAGTATAAAGCCAACTGTAAAAATAATTTTTTAAAAATCAGTATATATTTATCTCATTTAACTTATAGAACTGCATTTTTCCCCTTAAAAAATAAGTATGTTAGGCTTTGTTTTTTGTTTATTGTTTTGCTTTACTCAAACTGTTCTGGAGCCAGTGAATGAACATATTTTATACTCAGTTGAGATTTTTATCAGTACACTTAAAGGCAGCAGGGTGCGTAATTAGGTATGCCTGCCATCTGTATGGCCCTCCAGGTGCAAAAGGCATTAGCTTTATTTAATATTACCACAACATTAATTTTACTCCATTAATTCATGTCATCTGTCCTTTATTTCAAACTTAGATTGCCAAACTAAAGCACTGGACACGATGACCCAGTTCTGATTTTAGTGAAAGCCTTATCCTATAAACAAAATCTTAAGCAACTTCCCTAGCTAACAATACTCTTAAGAACAGGCTGGCTTTCACATCTTAAAAAAAAGGAGTCCTATAAACGAAATCTTCCTGATTTTGGTATAATAGAGTTTTTTCTAAAGAGGGAACACATCACGCTATCATCACTTTGGGTGGCACTGACAAGACACTAACAAATATTAAATCACATCATGAGAATGGCATGAAAATACCTTTCAGTTCCTTTAAGTCCAGGAAAGAGTCTCCATTGATTTTCTGACACCATTCTAACATTTGTAATTCTCCCTTTCTAACAAAGAGAGCAAGCCTCAAATTTTGACCCTTGACAGTCAACAGGATCTTGGTAGAATTTATGAGCTTTTGCACATAGTTATTTTGTATTTATGGCAAATGATATTGGTTCCCATTTAAAGTCATGAGATATAATTTCTTTTAAACATATTTAAATGAAAAAATTAGTCTACTATAAAGAAAAATATTTAGTAATGAATAGTACAGTTATATGAAGCTATGGGAGGCATCATGAAGGTTGTATGTAAAACAACTGAAATTTTGGAAAGTTTGGTATAAATTGATTTGCATCCAACTGCAGAAGAAATACACGATTACACAAAAATGAAAATTGAAGGCTATTTAAAGAAAGCATTGAATTTATATAACTCTGTCTTATAGGATAAGTGTAACTACTACTACCATTTCTTAATAGCTTATTCTGTTCATGGTATTAATACTTTACATATAGTTACCTCATTCAATTTTCCAAAACAAGGTAAATTTTGAGTTTTACTGAATGGAATAAAGTACCTTTAGGTTAATGACGGTTAGGGGAGTGGAACCTTGAATGCCAAATATTTCAAGGTAGGCTCCCGTGAAAAAATCACAATTTGTAGTACATCAGTAAGAAAATAAGAAAAAGTATGTTTTCCAAGGATAACTGTTTGTTTCTGAAAACATGCACATAAGGAGGAGGTGGGGTAGGAACAGAAAGGATTGCATTCACACAACTTTCTCAAAAAATGTCCAGGTTAAGTGAACAAGTTGAAGTCTCCTCCTAGAAGCTGCCTAAGGCAGTCTTTAGATGGTACCATACTTTTGGAAACTTCAAGAAACATTTTCAGTGAGACAATTCTGAGATCATTTACATAGATTTGTCTCTGGCTTGACAGAGTACCTCTCAAGGGGCTACTATTGAACTTTCAGTACTTGACTAACAATTCAAATCCTTAGATAAATAATTTTTTTCTAATTCACACAGAAATAAAAAACACAGAATAGTTGTTTTTTGAGGAAAAAAGAAGCTACAATGTCAAACATATGAGAATCGCTTCAAGAACATTTGCTTTCCCTGGTTTTCATACTTTTTGATCTAGAAATTTTCTTGATGTCAACAATTTTTTTCCTCTTGAGGTAATGGAGGCCAATCTGGCCTTACACATAACTTTTAAACATTAATTCCTAATAGACAAAGTCGAGGAACATCTTTGTACAAATCAAATGCATTCCAGAATATCTATCACTGACATGAAACAACACACCGGGGCTGCTGAAAGCAAGTGATGATAGTTTTGACATTCCCACACCTAGACATAAAACAAAAAAAGGTCTATTCACTCTCATCTCCCTGAAGACATCCTTTCAACGTCTCCATTCACTCGGAGACCCGAAGAGGGCCACTAAATCACTGCATGACATTCTCAGACAATAAACTGACCAAATCCAAGGCGGCTTAATGCAGTGTATCTTAGAGCAGGAGAGAGCTCCTTTTGCTTCTTCATATCTGTCAAAATCTGGTTTATCAAGATTCACAAAATGAACAACCAAAAACCCACCTCTCTTCCTTTTTCTTAACTTTCATGAATTTTAATATTTTCATGCTTCCAACTCCATCACTGTCCCAATGTATGGATTCTACTGACTTGCTACACCTCAGTACTACTCCTGCTGCTAGGTATCAGTCAGTGCTAAAATGAAAAACTGTATTATTATTATCCTTTTGCAGTGGTGATGAAGAACACTAGAAATCTGAGGTATTTTCCAGTTTGATTTAATTGAACAAGTAATTATTTATAGAACCTATTATGGGCAATCCACTGTCTTGGATAGCAAATGGCATTAACACTACAATATTCAAGTCTTTATTTAAACTCTGCTAAAACACTTTCTTCCTCCACCACAGAAAACTCTTATACTTCCAGAAAAGAATAAAACAGGAAGCTACTTATCTCCAATGCTGATGAATCTATATTTTTTCCTCTCAAACCTTACCTCCTTCCTTCCTCTCCTCTCCCTTTCTTGTGCTTTGACTTTGTTAATCAATAACAATTCACAGAATTTCTCCTATCAGCCAGGCACAATGACAGTAGCTCAGGATATAAAAACATTTAAGATACTGTGTTAGTTTTCCAGGGCTTCTGTAACAAAGTACCAAAAACTACATGGCTTAAAACAAAAATTTATTCTCTCACAGTTCTGGAGGCCAGAAGTCTGAAATCAAGGTGTCAGCAAAGCCAGACTCCTTAGGAAGGTTCTAGGGAGCCTTCCTTGCCTCTCCAGCTTCTGGGGCACCAGGGATTCCTTAGCTTATTTCTTTGCCTCTGTCTTCATGTGGCCTTCTTCCCTTATGTCTGTGTCTTTAGGTGGCCTTATAAGGAAACCAGTCATAGGATAGAGCACACCCTAATTCAGTATGACCTTAACTAATTCATCTGCAAAGACTATTTCCAAGGGTCACAATCTGAGGTTCCAGGTGGATGTGACTTCTAGGGGGACATCATTTAAGCTAGTGCAGACACCCACTGGGCTATACTTATTGGAAGTACGTCCACATAGTATTTGAACTTTAATTCAGCTGGTTGACTTTCTCCCATACAGTCTCATATAGAGTGTCCTCCATAAAAATTCTTGCTTGTTCAAACTCACAAAAGAGATCAGTTCGCTTCTAGCAGCCTACCGTGAAATAATCCTGGCATACCTTCATGATGGAAATCCATTAAGTGATGGCTAAGAAGCTAAATGTATCTCACTGGGATAGTAAAATAAATTTTGTTACATCAAGTATCTCAATTTACAGTGGCTGCTTTAGGAGACTATCTCCCAAATTGTGGCAATATGTAGTTACGTCTATTTATTTTGTATAACTAGGGATCACAGAATTCTTACATTTTAGAGCTAACTAGGAACTTAGAGATAAAATAACCTATCACTTTACAGATGAGATGAACTAGAGGGATGTGCTAATTTGCTACAAAACTAGTAGAACAAAGTTTCCCCAATTCCTTGCTCAGTGTTCAAATCAGACTTTTCACGTTTAATAGAAATAATTTTCATTTTATTTTTTCCACCTGAATACACTTTAGCTCTTGACTACCCCAAAGAACAACTTGTAATATTACTGCATTAATAGCATCTCAGAAAAACATACAAAGGCAGGATACTTCTCTTCCTACAATGTCGTATTCCTCAGATCCATGAGAAGTCTATGAATTTTTAGTGTTAGAAAAAATTGTGGAGGTAAAAAGTATTGAGCTTTTCATAATGATGTTGTCCAAAGTTCCTCTAATTGTAACTATGGACACCATATGTGGTGTTAGACATAATAAAAACCAATTTTAAGTTATAAATTTTGAACAATATAACAGAGCTTTCCCCCAGTAAAAAGAACAAAAAAAATACGCCTGCTTCTTTATTTGTGCACCACTGAGACTTCTTATTTATTCACGTTAATTCTGCATTTACACAAAAATGCTGTAATAAAATATCTGTACACTACTTCTGTTACAAATATAGATAATATTTAAAGTGACTTTATATATTCTAATGTAGGAGTTTCACGCTCTAAAATGGGAATGAACACATGATAATTCCTCACCAGTTGTCTCAATAAACAGCTCCATCTGTTTCCCTTAGTCTTAAACTATTGTATTATAAGATGTTAATATAAGGCAATGAAATCAAGTTATGTTAATCCCTTTAATTTTTCTATCAATTTGCTAGTGGCATACAACCAAAATAATTACTAACACATTGCTTTTTTCTGTCAGTAAGATTAATACTAATTGAAAACCAATTGCACAGTACACTAACACAGTTTTAGTGTTGCATCAGTTGTTAAAACCAGCACTAAAAGATTCTGGGATTGTTCTGTGTTTCTCCACGGTTAGCACAGTTGCTTTCTAGAAACACCACAATCAACATGGGGCAGCATCACCATTTCTCCTATAGAAACATGAAACTATTTTATAACAAGTCAAAAAATGAAAGGGAATATTGAGATGTACACTAAAGTATGATTTCTTTACAAACTTTGGGGTCAGTGCTTCTTATATTTCCTATTTACTCAATCATAGAAACCAATTTTAGCAGGAAAAATATATGTGCATATTAGAGATGGGGAGATGCAATTTTTTTACAATATTGTATTCAAAATTTTAAAATACTCAGAATATTTTTTAAGATTTTTAATAGAAAAAATTCTTTTTTCTTTTTTAGTTTGGGGTGGAGAAGGGAGTTAGATTGCCAAATTTAGGCATTTTTATAAAACTGTGAGATTTTCTTCTTTATATTTTCATTTTTCACCTTAATTTACTGAAGACATTTCTCTTTGATTAGTTTTAGAATTATATTTCTTTCTACTAACCAGCTTAGCACATAATAATTTTTGCCCGTGTGACTACAAAACATTAGATATCTTCACAAAGAAAAACCAGATTTACCTATGCAAATATCCCTTCTCTTTGAGTTTGAGTTCACAAAATGCAAGGGGCAAGGAAAAATGATGTTAGGTTGTCAGCAAGAAAACCATTTTCACATGAGAAAAACAAACTTAAATGTTATTTTCACCCTATAGTTTTGAAGACTACCAATGAACACAGCACAAGAAAGGTTATCCACAAGTCCAGTTCTATTTACTTTACAGCAGTTAAGAGAGAGAAGAGTTGAGCTGGCTCAATTCCGGCAGCTGATTCAGGAGAGAACCATCAAAGTGACAGCACCTTTTGTCCGCTTAAGGATGGCAACAGCTTCTTCATGGGTTACCCCTTCTAGACTCTGCCCATTGACAGCAATGATCTGATCACCCCTTTTTAGACGTCCATCTTCTGAGGCTGCTCCCTGCAATTATAAAGTAGGCTTGTTTACTGCTCAAACAATGCTGCCTCAAAGCTACCTCACAGAAAAAGATCTAAACAAGAATGTGAATTGCTCTGCATGCGCACACACATTGCTCTCAGTGCTCCACGGGTGCTCTACAGCCATTAAGCAATGATGAACATACAAAAAGGAGGTCTTTCTCCTAAATGGTTTTAGCACTGAGATTCCACTTTGAGAGAGAATTCAGCAGTCAATATATTAGTTGGATGGTTTTTTGGCTGTTCAGCACAGCAGTTGGTGGGAACTCAAATTAATAAAGAGTATTTGGGAATTTGCCTAGTAGGATTGATTTAATAGAATCCAGGATTTTCTATCCTATTGTAAAGAAGCCCTACAAAAGGAAGACAAAGGATTACGTAGGAACAAAAGCAGTTTTACAAGACAAGGGCAGGAGGACAAAACTCAAAGGTTCGTAGAAGCATAAAGCCCACCTCAGGTTGAGGAGGAAAAGATAAAGCACAAGTCCTGAATCTAAAACCCCCTCTAATTCTAACACTTTCTATGGTTTTGAAAAGGCTACTCAAGCTGTCTTGATTCGAACTTCCCAAGGGTAGATGGATTCTTCATATTCCTTTTGGGCCCTAAATGATTAAGATTAAACACAGACATCGTCATTCGAAAAAGAACTCCATCTTAAGGCATGCTTATAGAAGACAATTATGCAATTAAATACAAAATTAAAGATATGGAAAAGTTAATGAGGAATCCATAATGATGAAATTCTTAAAATATGTTCTAACTAGCATGCCTTAAATAAATTTTTCCCAGGATGAGGAAAAGGACTGTATGACTTTTCTATTCACTGGCAAATGCTGTTTATATTTTTGGACATACCAATAGCTTAAAAAAATCTCGTAAATTGAGCCTATAACTAGTTGTAGGTACAGCCCTTTAAATTGGTTAAAAAAAATTTTTTTTCCAAAATAATAGAATGAAATGTCCAAAAATTAAAGGGTCATCTCACTAATCTAAAGCCTCTACAGCAAACCTTTAAACAGGTTTTATGTAACTTTTGTTCCTTTACACTGTAAAATTTTGAGTTTCTGGATTTTCTTTTATAGGAAATTTTATCAAATTTTGCAGCTCCTGAAAAAATGTCTTAATACCATATTAATAATTATATGGGTTTAAATTATTTTAATAGCTTTACCAATATTACAATATCTTTATTCTTATTCTAACTATTCTTAAGATAGAACAGGTTACTATATGATTATGACTATATTCAAATGGCTTTTTTAAAAATCAAATCCCTTGACTGCAAATAGCTGATTTATTATAGATGACAGGACTTCTGGATACTCTTCAAGTTTTTTAGTAGTTACTTTTCTATTTTATTGATGAAACTAAACATGTAAAATAAATGCTTATTAATTTGCATGTGTATTTTATGTACTTTTCTGTATCTATTTTACATTTCACAACAAAAAACAAACAGAAATGCCAGTGTTCTACAGCATACATATATAAAATGTCCAAGTTTCAAAAGACAACACTTGCAATTTGTTTTCAAAGGAAAAAAAACAGGCTTTTGTAACCAAAGTTCATTAATATTTTTATATATATAGTCAAGAGTTTCCATGGAGTTTCAATTTGATCCTATTTTTCTTTAAACATAACTGTGCCTCAAATTGTACAAAAATATTTAATGACCTGTTCCTGTAGGGAGTTTTGAAAGAAAATGATCAACTGTTAACCATTTGGCATTACCTCAGGCCATAAACTAATAAGCCAGATGCTGACCACTATTAATGAATGTTTAGGGGGGAAGAGCATGGTTAAAATTTGCAAGCTTACCTTTGCAAACACTGTTTTAACATAAATGGGTAAGTCTCCATGAGGGCTGCCATATCCTCCTACTATACTGAAGCCTAAGCCATCTGGTCCTCGGTCTAGTGTAATAGACTTACACTGAGGAGGTCTATAGCAAAGGGAAGAAAAAAAGAAGTTATGAGTTTTTACAAAATATTAATATATATCTTTGTGAATGTGTAAGATATAGATTATCTGACATGCACCTAGAGTTAGCATAATTCTCTACATTACTTATGGTGAGTATATTATGGGTATTTTGAGGATGCTTAAATTGTCAGTGCATGCTGTGCTCCGTATTTTAAATTTACATAATCTAATGAAATCCTACTTAACACCCTAATTCTATTACTCATTTACAGTTCCCTTAGACTAACATATTCATGGCATGCTCTCATTGCACAGAGAAGCTCATTCTTTTTCTAGTTTATTTAAAGTGAGAGGGCTAAAGTTGAGGGGATCTATAATGGAATAAGTTATAGATATCAGTACTCCCAAGCTCAGAGAGAAAAATCAATTACAAGCAATGTAAAAGCTGCATCAAATTATTTAAAAATTCGAACATGCTTCTTCTCTTCTCCTGTCTCTATTTTTCAATGTTATTGTATTCAAGTGTTGTTATCTAATACTGTCAATTTTTTTCAGTCTAAAGTCTATCTCTTGTTTTATCTTTGATTAGCTAAATCCATGCCATAATTATTTAACAGCTTACAAGCACTTGATTTTTGCATTTCAGACCTCATATCTCCTATTATTTCCCCTCTTTGTGTGTGCTAGGAACGTGGGACAAAGAATGCAACTGTCAGGAAGGTTTGATTCATAGGTGACAAATGACATACCAACTATAATATATGAGCTCACCCTAAATCATCCTGAAATATACTGCTTGATGTCAGCCCGGTAAAAGAAAGACTAGAACTGGCAGGCTCCTGCTGATGACCTGTGACCACACTCACATCTCCTCCAGCAACCACCTGCATGGAGCAGAAGTATAAAGAGAAAAAACAAGTGTTCATGTGGCTAGGAAGACACCAGTAATTTTTCTTCAAAAAGAACATTTGGATTAAAATGTGCATTTTACTGTCCATTTAATCATTTCTCTTAACATAAAATACAACCAAAAAGAAATTTTACAAGGTCCAAAGGCCTCTTAAATGGTCCTGACAGTAAAAATTTTCTAATTCAATTCTACAAAGTTCTTTGATGCTTCTAAAAACATGGTCTCACATATAATCATTTTTAAAAGATCTTTAGAATACAAGCCACTCACATCAATTAAAATTCTAGTAATTAATAATTTACTGTTAAAGCCCTGTATTTTCCCCCTTAGATACAAAGTAAGAAATAATAAATGCATCAGGATGTTATAGAATGTGTTTCATATGTACTTTCTTGGAGCTCATAATTTGATCATTTATGTTCAAGAGAAATATTAAACAAAATATTAGCAGAAGATTTAATCATTTTTACTGCTTTAACATTGAAGCTCATGTGTTCTCAAGCTGCCTATATTCTGAATAGTGCTTGCGGTAGAAATCTTACCTGCATCTCAATGGAGCCAGATGCGTTTTTTAGTAGGTTAACTGCTTGAGTGTGGGTCATCCCCTCAGTGGATGTGCCACAGATAGTGACAATCCTATCTCCAACCTGCAAGGGAGAGAAAGAAATCGCCATCTGTTAAAGCAATCACAGAGACTAGGACTCCGAGATCTGAGCAATCACTTCATTCTCTACCTTCCACATCACATATATACTGGTACCAGCCACTGAAATTTAACTAAGGAGACCATCAATTCCAAAAATTCCAAGAAGCAGCAACCTCAAAATGAAGCAGGACATAACAGCTGAGTTCTATAGTCTCTAGGGCAGGGGGAAGGGAGAAGGAGAAAGTCACTCTTCCCTTTTCTTCATTTCTCCTGGGCAAGACGTAACTTCCTATTAAAGAAATAAAATATCACTATCGTTTAGAAACTAGAATTCTTCTGCACATTACTGATATAATCATTATATTTGACTGTGAGTCAGAAGTTGAAAAAGTAAGGCCCACAGGCCAAGTGTGGCCCACTGTCTGTTTTGGTTAATAAAGTTTGGTTGGAAGACAGCCATGCATATTTGGCTGCTTTCAGAGGGCAGAGTTCAGTTGCCGCAACAGAGACTCATATGTTCCATGAAGCCTAAAATATTCACTACCTGTTTTTACAGAAAAGCTTGCTGACCCCTGTGCTATATGTACAATCCGTTTTTAAGTGTCAGCCATAAATTTAGATATCAAAGGAGGCTAAATCATTCTAAATTTACAGACTATTTAAACTAAGATGTGGTTATGTTCTGAGACCCTGTTTGTGGCATGAGGGCATAGTGATTTTACATTAGAGAGACTGAGTTGTTTTAATGGAATATTCACATGATTTTAGAGTGAAACAGCATAAATTCCATCGTAGTGCTCTACATTTGGATAATCCTTCAACTTTGAAGTGAGTTTTGTATAGTTTTACATTATAAGTTATCTTTACATTAAACTTCTGCAAAATGTATAATCCAATGCAAATAAATAATAACTTTTCACTTTAATAAAGTTAGATCACCATTTAAACCAATAAAATACATAAGGAAAAAGTTTCACTTCATACTGGTGTTCTGAAAATACTTTGTTGTCTTTTACCTTGTTTCACAGCGTTTCAAACATGTAAAAAGAAATATATTAAGAAATAATTATGTGTCTTCCATTTTCATTTAACTGCAAATTTGTATTCAACAGCATCATTTTATCCTTTCTTTTAATATTCTTTATCTTTTATTCAAAGCAATCCCTGCTGTGGCTGGATTAGCTGATTTAAAAGCAGATACAGACATTAAAACTGCCTTGAAACAGGTGGCCAAATTCAAAGGGTTAATAAGAAAACTTTTGCTACACTTGCAGGGACTACTAAGGCTGTTAGTAAAACTTACTCGGAGTTTTTGAGTCTGAGCTGCAACTCCATTTGGGTGCATCATGGCAATAAATATTGGAACGTCACCGAGTGGGCTGCCCACTCCTCCAGCAATGCTGATTCCCAGTGAGTCGGTAAGCCCCTGCCATGGAACAGATATCAATTTTGGTCAAAGTGATATTTTTAATTGACCTTTTGTTTATTCTTTGGCACAATGTTCTGTAGCCAACTCTGATCTTCTAGGTGTGAGGGTGGAAAACTGCATTACTTTATTTGACACAGGTCCTTAGTGTGGCTTAGGAAAATAAACATCTATTCGGGAAGTAAAAGAAATCAAGACATGCTAAATGGAAATCATGTTGTGGGATTGATGAAAAGCAGGGCAACTCATGAAGTGCAAAGACCATAATTTTTGGAATCAGACAGACCTGTGTTCAAAGCTAGGAAGTCACACTTACAAATGCTGGGACCTGTAACAAGTCTGCTCCTCTCAACAAATCACCAGATCTTCATTTACAGAATGGAGACAACAGTGCCTTTCCAGAGTGGCAGTGAATATTAAGTGGCATGCTGATGACATGACATGTCTGTGAGAGTGCTCAGCACACAGGGAAGGCTCAATAAATCGCAACTGCTCTTATTTCCTCTCTTGTGCGTGGCTGCCAGAGGAATCTGCTTCACAAGAACTATGAAGTGTCTGTGGAAGGGAAGGGCTTGTCTATCAGTATGAGAAGTGAGAGGCACGGTACCATTTTGTGTGGAGTCAGGTCGACGCCACTCTCGGCAATACAGAATATGTAAACGATGATTTTTCAAACGAAGTACTATGGTCAGGAAATTTGGCAAAGATGGCATTGTGATATTCACACTATATATGATACACATTTTTTCAGATGGGTAACACTAAGACAGTTAACAGGAAAATATATAAAAAGATGCTTCTGAAGACACCAGAGTTTATGTTGTTTTCTTTCCCCCAAGTTACCTTTTTTATTTCAACTGTTCTTAATCCTTGTATTTCAGATGCCACTATAAAGGCAAAAAAGATAAAATATGGTTATTAAGCACCTTTTATATTCATTAAAATTTTAGTCAATACATGGTAGTTGGATGGAACTAAATGCGATACCCTCAGTTTTTTTTTTTTTTTGAAAGGAGGTGCTCATGCTCAAAGTTGCTAGTACACATGATTAGATCTGTCTCACATAGGAATTCTTTATTTCTCCAGCTGGAAAAATGCACATACCATCCCATTTCTTCCTTCTTAGTTTAAGTACTGATTATGTAACTGTATAATTCACTTTGCATGAGTCAAAGGAAGAATGTGCTTTGGATAGAAAGACACATGTGCATGGCTGAGAAGAATAAAGTCATGCAAACATAAAAAAAATTCATGGACTTAAGTGCCTAAATTTCTAGAATATTAGTCACACTGCAAACAGAGATGGCAATATGGTTAGTTTCTTCAATTTGAAAACTTCTCAACCATTGCATCAAGCCAAAAAATCCTCTGCATCATGATTTCATATAATTAACACACAGGAGCATCTTATCAATTTTCTCGAATTTTTACAATCTTCACAGAAAAAGAAGGCTTCACTCAATGATATTTTCTGATTTATTAATGTTACATTAAATAGAGAAAGGAATGAAATCAAATATACCAATCTGCTTAGTAAGAAAAAAATTACAGGATCCTGATTATAATGCTTGGTATATCTTGTAGGGTAAATATCAAACGGGAAAAGTTGGCATAGGCACAGCCTCATGTAGTTCAAATTTTTTGTCAATACACATTTTTGCACCATTATTAGGATATGGGATGATGTCAGGAGGAGGAGAGCTCAGAGGTAAACAAGAAAAATAAATCAGTGTTGACAGCCAAAATTCAAACCAGTAAATCATGCTTAAAATACTGAACCAATCTTACGTGCATTCTTCTTTGAGCTACTTTCCAGTGACTCAGATGTACTGGATCCCGAAAGTGGAAAAGTGAAAGATGACAGGCTGCCTTCACTCACCTACAAATATATAACAATTATTTCAGAAAGTTTTGGAATCAGTAATACTCCCTGGATACCATTTATTTCAGAATTCAATTGTTTTAGTGCATCTAGAGATAAATACCTATTAAGCAACAGTGGTATTTGATAATTTGAAGGACAATTTAAACATAGTTTCTACTTATTTTTTGTTCTTTTTAAGAAAGAATTTGCCTAGTGATATGAATAAATTGAAGCTAAGAGGGTACATGAAAATGATTCCAACTTACCTAAAATTTTAGTGGATTTTCATAATCTCATTGGAGTTAATCCTCTCTAAATTTAAACAACTGATGCTGAATGAAGACTAAGACTTTTTAAAAAACCTGCAGAATTAGGATCAGTCAATAGGAAACTAATGGTAGTAATTAAGGAAGTTAGTAAGGGGTCTTTAAGGATAGATTGATGAAAATGGGCTTCTGTCATCAGAAGACAAGATTGAGGAGAGGGGCTTGCCAAGAAATTTTAACTCTTTAACATCATATTTTCATACATGGTGTTGAGCACCTACAGTTCACCTATATGAGATTTTTCATTTGAATATTAATTGACATTTGTTACAAAATACTTTAAAATATGTTATCTTGGTAGGCTTTACATATAGCAAGTAAATAACTTCGAGATTATGAAAAAAGAATCATATCATAAAAGAAGAATGCTAGAAATCAAGTTCCTCAGAATGACTTACAAACTACTCAAGAGCTACTCCTGGCTTACCTGCCCACTCTCATTTCTTGTTCTTTCTTGTTTCAAACTTCAGTCACTATACCACGCTGCTAGAGGGCCAGACATTGTATGTGATCCTGGACAGACCCCCAGTCAGGGCCATCTGTGAGTCCTCTTGGCATGTGGATTATATTACCCTGATGTTCCACGGCTACTCACCTGGCTGCTTTGAGAAGGCCTCCTCTCTGAATGGAACGGACTGGCTTTGATTCTTCCGACTTCCAAGGTTACTGTGCCTAGGGAACACTGGGGGAGCAGTTGTTTTATGAAAATGTTTAAATAAAATGCTACAGTCATCTTTAGGAATACATTTTACTCTTCAAGACAGAGTTTTTGAAAGGCATCTTCCTTTTGAGATTTCTATAGGCAAGTATACCTCTAATTATTTATGAAAAATGACTTTTTAAAACATTAAAACTAATAAAAATAACAAGCAGCAGCAGCAACACCAAGTATCTGTCTTGTTACCTCATGATTTATATGAAGACTTTTTATAGCAAGGCAAAAGAAATTGAGAATTGAGGAATTACTTCATGAAACACACTGATGTAGACAGGCCAAATGAGCTGAATAACTCGGGGTTTAAAAAACAAAAACAACAATAAAACCACCATCACAACTTGTTTCTGCCCTGAACAGAAGAGGTATTCAGATAATTGGGTAAATTCTCTATTGCCATACTGTACCTAAATAGAGTTACCATACAAAACTTAAGTAAATATAAGCACAAAACATGCACTGTAGATAATTTTCTATAGCCCTTTTCAAATAAACCATGGGCATGCGAGAAATGCTGGCCGTCTAATATGGAAGTAGTGTAAACAGATGTTTGAGATCCTGGCCTTTTAGAGTCACTAGTTAAAATCCAGACTATGTGATTTGACTAACTGTGTGATCATAACAGATACCTAAACTTGATGTCTTTGATTCTGCATTTTGAGATGTAGGTTGTTGTGATAAGTAATCCACGTACAATGCTTATGACAATGGCTAGCATGAATAGTGTTAACCTAAATATTGAGCATTGACATTATTATGCTGCTTCTGATGAGGGTAGCAAGGGATATGTTACTGTTGAACATGTTGATCATGAATCAAACTTTGAAAGATAAAAACCTTACCTGTAATATTAAGAAGTTGGGTTTTTTGTTTGTTTGATTTGGAGTGTTTTTGGTCCAAAACTTAACAGATTCTTCTTGAATCTATTTTATTTTCAGTTTATATAACTGCCCAGATTAATTACATTAATTATTCACTAAGTAATGTTATAACTCTTTGATCTACCTATAACACATCTTTGCCAAGGGTTTTCATTATTATAAAAATTTGTAAGTAAATTTTTCTATTATAAAAGCAATTCATGTCTTTCCAATCAGAAAATGATCCTTCACGAAGAGTTTTCTTTGGAGGAAATTTACTTCATAATGTAAAATGTACTTGAGCTCAGAATGATAGTAGGGATGGAGACCTTATAATTGTTGGAGTAATCCCCAGTTTAGGTACTGCCAAATTAATCTGCATTAAATTACTCTTACTGCAAGAGGATGACCCATCCAATCGTGATTTTAATCCCGAACTTTAAATAGTTCAATAGTTTTGAGTTTCAATAGGATTTGGACCAAACATTCCCTTCTATGGGTCATAAAGGGCAAAATCTTTCTGCCACATTCTTCATCTTTGGGAAAATATAAAGATGTCCAATCTGGTGTGCCCTGAAAGGGGTTAAGGAAGGGGCCAGGTAAGGAAAGGCCAGAAAGCATGACCTCCAAAGGTGCTGTGGGCACCCTTCTTGCCACCTGTGATCACCCCCCATTGAGCAGTTCTGCCAAGTCACTTTTCCAGAAGCATTCACGCCAGAAATGAGAATCTTCACTTGAGCCAGAGGTAATACAAATAAGCTCAGAAATAAATATGAGGGAATAAAGATTGAGACTTTTGAGTTCTCCTTTGTGGTCTGAATTTTTTTTAAGAAAAACACTCAATAGTCAATACATAATACTCACTTTAAAGATAAAATATTTACTAATATTACAGATATTCAGTTCATAATTCTTACTAATATTAAATAATTTTATAATATAATGAACAGTTAATCACAAATTTACTATTTAGAAATTTGTCAATGAAACATGGTATCTTAAGTTTTATTTGAGATGACACTTCAAATAAAGAGAAGACAACACTAATTTGACTATGGTAGTCCAATGTTAAATTCTCTTTCTTCCACACTATTACCCAGAAGTATCTTTGTCATTTGATTTTTACCTTTAGCAAAGCAGCAACAGCTTCCTGGGTGGCATTACGGACATCTTCTCCATTCACCATTAATATCTGGTCTCCCTGCGTAAGTCTTCCATCAGCGTCTGCAATTCCTCCTTTGACGATGTCTGACACAAACACTCCTGTATCATTTCTGCACACAATTTTGAATTTCAACATTATTATTTTTTCCTCAATTGTAATAGAATGCTTATGTAACGGAAAGCTAACTTTTTAACCAAAAATCTCACTGCTATATTTATGATTTTAAAAGTTTTATTGTTTGGAGCAACACTGGGGCAACATTATTAGAATTAGATTTTTTGTTAAATAATAGCTTATGTATTATAGTACTTCACTGATTAAAATACTCTACCATAAGTATATTTATTCTTCATCAATTATATACTGTGAATAGAAGTAGGAACTACGATTCTCATTTTATGGGTCACACAGCCAGTAAGTGGCAAAAGTAAAACTCTGGAGTTAATCTTTGGATGTTAAATCTGTAGCTCTTTCCACACCCATAATGAAGCCTTGAATGGATACTGATCCATGGCTGTATAAATATGTTGCTATCATCATCATCATCATTAACCTTATTGAGAACAAATAACATATGTGTATCTTAAACTAAAACCATTCATTAACTCAAAACCTAAGTATCCTTGCTGTGATGTCTTTTATTTTAAATCATTACAGATCTAACTTTCATACACAAGATAGATTTATGAAAAGTGGGAAAACTCTATTCTTATTCTAATCCTTTCACGAAACGATAAAAACAAAACAACAAAAAAATCTTATTGTTCAGATCCAAAGATAACTGTAAATAGAAATGTACAATAAAAGCTGAATTATATCACTTGTTCTTGCCAAGGTCATGACCTCAAACAAAGCATTCCACCAATTGATCCTCTGCTTTCCCATCTTTAGAATAAGGGTGTTGGATTTGATGGTCTTTGTATGTTCTTCCCAAGGCAAACAGTTTCGGACTCATTAATGGAGGTTTTTATAGTGACCTGGTGACCCCACATGTTGTGGGTGCCCGGCACCCAAAATGAATTTTAAGTGTATATTATTTCACAAGAATTGGACTCTCGATACTGTAGTCCAAAAGGAGGGTCTAATTTTTCAGACATATTCCCACTGAGATTCAAATAATTCTTCTACATTCTTTCTGTGCCTTAAAAAAAAAGAAGCCTTTAACTGTCTCTGAAAAAACAAATACTGTTAATGTCCTTTTATTGCCATGCAGAACCAGGTGTGCATCATGCTGATTTGGCATTCTGAAAAATGCCTACTTTCAAAGAAGGATATTCTGACATAAAGATCACACTTTCACAGATTTTTGACTCATTGGAAAAAATAAGTTGCTTTGCAACTGTAGACATCTGAGTCCCAAGAATGGCAATATTAATTTAGGGCCACTGCAGATGACAGAATCACTTTTTAATGAATGTTGAGATCATTTGTTTAACTGTCTGGTATATTCTAAGGATCAGATCCAGATGATCTCACAATAATAAAAGGAAGAAAGATTTATGGAACTCACTGGATTACATATATGTTAATATAACTTATATATAAATTTACTAATATTACTCATATATATATATATATATATATTTTTTAAATGTATTTACAGGTAAATATTTAAATACATTGGGTATTTAAATTTATGTGCGTTCTAAGCTGCCACCACGGCCCCTGGCTTTATGCTTTAGGTCCCCGTTGATGTCATGCTCTTGTTTATGCTGGTCCTTCTCCCTAGACTATCCTCCACTCCTCTTTAATAGACCAGTTATCATTTATCACTATTAGCCTCAGCTCAGGCACCTCTTTTCTTAGAAGTTTTCCCTAACTCACTTATCTTAGATAGGGTGACTTGGTGCCTTTCTCTTTTGCTTACATGGCTCCCTCACAATGCATCTGTCACTCATCAAGAGTCCTGTGTTATAAGAATATATTTAATTCTCATTCACTAGACAGTGAGTTCTTCGAGGTCAGGAACCATGTCTTATTTAACTTTGTTCCCCAGAACCTAATATATTTCCTGATACACAACAGGTACTCAATAAAATACAAAATGACTTTGTGTTGAGTATCATTGAAATCCCCCAACATACTAATTTTAAAAGTCCAAAACCAATGTCTTTTTATGGCTCTTCAGTGATTGGGCTAACAACAGCTACCTGTAGAACATCAGCCATTGATTAAGATTCTACTAATGCTATTATTATTTAAAAGAATTTAAGTTCCACCATTTCCAAAAGAGGATTGGGTTTGTCCTCAGTCATACCTTTTACCAACAATACTTAATCCCAGGCCTTTTCCTGGCTTCTTCTGCAGCTCAACAGTGAGGGTGTCACACACTTCCTCCTCTTTGTATGGCGCCTCATCTCTGTAGAGCGTCAGGCGCACTCTCTGTGGTGTCTGTCTCAGGACATTTATGGCTTCATCATGTGTGGCCTTTCTCAAGTCAATTCCATTCACCTGTACAGAAAAGGGATGCTGACTGTCAGGAACCAGGCGAGTTAAGTAAATTAAAGAAAGGTGGGAGGAGGAAGAGGAAGGGGAAAGAAAGAAAGAAGCAAAGAAAAACACATTCCTTCCAATAGCCTTTTCTCCATTAATTTTGAAGGTCAAAAACAGGCATTCTGTACCTCTAAAATTTGATCTCCAGCCCAGAGTCTTCCATCTTTACATGCTGCTCCTTCTTCATAAACTTCATGGATAATGATGGCACCCTAGGGGCCCAAACAAATATACCATACTTATTCCATTCTCTAGGAATGGTAAGCAGAAATGGAGACCAAATACGCCATACTTTCATAGACAGAAATATCGGGTATACACTCACTGGATCTACATGCAAACCACGTACCATAATTCAAGGAGAAGTGTAACATCACAATTTTTGCTAAAAGGCTTAAAGAAGATTATACTTTTTTCTAATGATAGGGAAAAGTAAAGAAAAAAATATAAAATATATAAATCATACATACATAATATATAGAGATATATTTGACCTTTCCTATCCACAAATGAAATGATTTTTAAAGTATTCTTTAAATTTAGAAAATTTTGTCTACAAAGTATCCACTTTTTCAGGCTACTCTTAATTATGGGTATAACCCAACCTGGAAATCATTAAAAAGAAAAGTAAAATACAGCAAGGACTGGTGAACTGACAGAAACATTTTGAAACCTAAAGGTCACAATCACAGTGTAACAGAATCTTACTGATTCAGCATTGGCTTACTCGAAGCAAAAATCCTGATACCCATTTGAATATGTGCCCTATAAAATTAAAGTAACAATGAATGATACATTTTTCTCAACCTTTACATTTCATTTATAGAACTGACAGCAATCTCCCTACAGTGGGCTCTCAGGCCTGGCTGAAGGGTGTCCTGTGCAGCAGAAGCACTTCTGGGTGATGCTCACCAGCAGCGTATCTGATCCGCCAACGATGCTCAGGCCCAGCCCCGTTCGCCCTTTGGAAATCTCAATGGTTGTTTCGCAGCCGGGAATAATGGGGCAGGTTGCAGGATCAGAAGCAAAGATTGCTGGTGTTGACGATCTGCTTGTACCTAAAAATAAGTTAAAAATGAAATGAACTACAAATAAAAATTGATTAGAAGTCAAACTCACCACACTGGTTGCCTTTGAGGGATGGAGCAGGAAAACAAGCCCCGGGCTGGGGAAAAAGTAGACCTCGAATTTACCTTAATCTTTTCATTATCTTATCATTTTTTTTTAACTTTTATTTTTTTAATTTTTTTTATTTCAGCATATTATGGGGGTACAAATGTTTAGGTTATATATAATGTCTTTTTTTTTTAAAAAAGTAACCATCTATTATCAATTATCATATTGTATAGAGTACTATGAAGTCTTAAAAAGGCATTTACGGAACAAAAGTGAAGAAATGGAAACTACCACAAATAAGCTGAAAATGCAATTAAAATCTGCAGTCTGAACTAGAACAAACAAGAACATATATTGCCTTTGCCTCACCTGAGTCAGAGCTTCAAGTGTGTCCATTCCCCAGGTGGTGCACACCATACCCATTAGGTGTGTACATACCCATTCCCTCCTCCCCCTCCCATCTGCCCAACACCTGATGAATGTTCTATATGTGCACTTAAGTGTTGACCAGTTAAGACCAATTTGATGGTAAGTACATGTAGTGCTTGTTTTTCCAATCTTGTGATACTTTACTTAGTAGAATGGGCTTCAGCTCTACCTGGGATAATACAAGAGGTACTAGGTCAGCATTGTTTTTTGTGGCTGAATAGAACTCCATGGTATACATATACCACATTTTATTTATCCCCTCATGTATTGATGGGCACTTGGGTTGTTTCCTGCAAACTAATTATCTTATATTTAAGAGTATCAAACAAATACAATTAAATCATCATCATTAATTTAGGGTAAAAATTATCTGTCTAATTATTTTCTACACTATTCTGTATTTTTTGAATTGCTAGATATATAATGAATAGGATATGAAGAAAGGAGAATAGAGTTGAATTGAACCTCTACTTTCACTTTGATATTCTATGTTTCACTGGGGCCAAACATACTTCTTATGAAATAAAGATTTATAAAACTCAGAACAGAGATACGTGACCAAGACCTAGAAGCACATTCAGGCAAGTCCATGAAACACAAAGCACATCGATCATTGTGGTCATGGTGTCTGCTTTTCAGAGATTTTTATGTTACGTTTTTCTTTTCTTCTTACCCTAGAGCATCTCTTCTTATGTAATCAATTCGGAGCAGGTACATACCATTTGCAGTTTTTCTGTTTGGGTCTCACTTGATGTTTTATAAATTCAGATATCAAATCCTGGTACATACTCAGAATTGAATAGATAAGAATAGATCATGAGAAAACAAGGAGAAAATAATTCACACCTTTTTTTATGATAGTCTTCACATCATATCATATGTTTTATGATACAACAAAGAGCATACAGCAAATAGCATGCTTTGGGAAAGCTAGGACATTTGGTAGAGTAGCGTATGTTTTAGATAAGATGTTCCCTTTTTAGGAAATCAAAAACAGACTATTTTCTTGCCCTTGAAATGGTAAGAACAGGTGTAAGATATTTTATTTTATGTTTTCATTTAGCATTTCATGTTTTTATAGACAATGCTATTTAGAGATCAGCATAAAAATAAAAAATGAGAAAATTTCCATAAAATCTTAACAGTTAAGTAAATTATCCAGTCTTCTAAATAAAGGATTACTTTCAGAGATGTATTACTTTAACACATTTTTGTCCAGTATATTACAAATGTTTTAATCTAGTGTTTCCTTAAAAATCTGACAAAAGATCAGTTTGGAGACCAAAAGAAATTCTGCAACCCCCGCTCCAGATGCAGAAAATGCCAACATGTTTAAGTAATTTTTTATAAATTTTGATGCTGAAGAGCTTGAAATTTATTGTTTCATCACACACCAGTGTAATTTTTCTCAGAAAGTAACTTCAAGGAATAATGTGCCTCCATATACCAGGCTGGCAGCATGATGATGCACTTACGTGTCATCCCACAGTCCATAAACATCCATTTCATCTATTTTGACAGGGTCTACTACCACATCGAAAGCAAAAAATTCAGCTCTGCTATGTATACCATGGTAAGGACTAGCATTTTTAAGAGTTTCTTGTAGTGGCAGGCAGTGTTGATCCTACCTGTGAAACAGGATCACTGTATATCCATTCTACAGATAAGAAAACTGGGGCTGAGAGAAGTTAAATTACTTTCCCAGTATAAACAAAGCATCTACTATAAAATGATATTTCTAATTCACTGGTTAGGTATCTAGAATAACAGGTATCCTGAGCAAAGCATTCTTGGAGAGCAGGGAGAATCACTCCCACATACTAGAAGAGAAGATGCTGAGGCCTGGAGTGGGTGGGCGGGTGTCCTGAGACCCCATGGCTGGTTAACGCACAGCACGCAGACTGCCTGCCTACCAGGCCGGTACTCTTCTTCAGGAGCCCCACTCCTTATACCATCCTCTCACCAAACGGCTCCCTGACTGCCGGCTTCCAACAGTGAGCCACAGGCAGGCCTCCCTTGCAGAGGCCCTCCTCAAGGGTGCCACACGTGCAGGACTCTCAGGAGCCCAGCCCTTACTTCGGATGGTTTCCGGTTCCGGGGAGCCAGACTGTGGGACCACCAGAGACTGGGAGCTGTTCTTCTCTCCATTGACTGCACCAGCTGCTGAAGGAACAATCTGGGAATCCTGATTCTCAGCATGAACGGTAAGTTTTACTGTTGTCTTTGCTGTCTTCAGAAGGTTAATAAACTGGCAGGGTGTTGGTTTGGAAGGGAAATAAAATTCAAACGCCAATTAGTAGACTTATACCAGTAAGTCACCATCATTGCTGGAAGCTAATTATATCTATGGTTGAGAGAAGAGACAAAGGCAAATGATTTCCTTGTTAGGACTTAAGGGGTGTAGAAAAAAATGGCTCTAGTTTCTCTCTAGCTTGCCCAAGTACCTCACAGAGATTAGGGCCACAGTTTAACTTCTACATTAAGTCTAGTTTTGACCAGATTCTTCCTTATGTAAGCATGAGGCTTTCAACTTTTTACATCTCTAATTCATTTTGTCCATTTTTCTGGATTCCTACAACCTTAGAAGATATATGGGGTATTTTACCCACTTCCTGACTTTACAGAGAATCTGAGGCAGCTTACACAAACACTTTTAATAAAACAGAAACACTTACATTAAAAGCAGAAAAAGAAAACTATGCCACAGAAAAATCAAGGCAAATGGAAAGTTCAAACAGATTTATGGGTTAAAAGATCCAACTTACACCATTAGTAAAACTGAATTTTTAAAAAATGGTTTTAAGTTTCTTGCTGGCCAACGTAGAAATGGAAACAGTTATATGGTTCTCCCTCACTATAAGGAAGAAAAAGAATACTGCATCTCAGGGAAACAAAGCTTTTTTTTTTTTTGGCACTTACAGATGAAAGTCCTCAAGTGAGACTCCAAGTAAGTGTTATGATCTCTTTTGAGGAGAGAAAACCCAGGTACAAGAACTGTTTAACCCTAATAAATGTTATGCATTTAACAGTTGAATCTTAAAATCTGTTCATAATGCAGTATACACAGTGGATATTTATGGGAGCAAACATTCACATAAAAGAACTCCTTTGGTGGTAACACTAAGTCGTTCTTAAGGAGTCTCAAGTTTTCCCAAGGGAAAACAGAAATGATATTTATCAAAAATGCCCAGTGATTACTGAATAATTTTCCAGGCTACAGAAAGTAGCTTAATATCACCTTGACTGGAAAATAGAAATTGAAGAGCTGAATAACCTCTTCTTTTCTTTAAGAAAAAGTCTAATATCACTACATAGCCCTAATTCTCTATGACCACACACACAAATACTTTAGCCATGCCCAAGGATGGGTTTATATTACTATTTACTTTATTTTGAAAAAGTACCTTTTCAACAGGATAGCCAACAACAATTTCATCATCTATAGCCAAGATCTGATCTCCAACTTTGAGCCGTCCATCCTAAATGGAAACATGTAAGATTTCAAGTGATTTTCCAGAGGTAACTCCCTCCTCCACCACTTTATAACAGTGAGAAAGGTAAAAACTTCACCTTAGCTGCTGCACCGTGCTCTGTTAAACTCTTTATGATGACTCCACTGAGTGTATCTTCTTCACTGATAGCAATGCCCAAACCCCCTTGATCCTAGAAAAATAAAAACAAGAACACTTAGAAGACTTGAAAAGATTAGTTTTATCTAAAGGGATACACCCAAGGGCTAGAAATGCAATTAAAACTCTTCTAATGTCCACTATTAGAAATCTCTGTTTTTTAAGCAAACTTCCAAATTTTTCTAATGAGAATAAGTTCTCCTCCATCAAACATTCCAGTGTTTTCACTCCTCCCATATGTCTGACATCTTTAGTGACATTAATAAAATACCCAGATAGCAAAAACCGCACACGGTAATTCAACCAAAACATTCAACATATGCAAATTTGGCCTTGTGTAACTGGCTGACTGAATAAGTCATTCAGAAACAACCCAAGAGTCCTCCTGCCTCCGCTCTTTCTGGCCTGCAGCTTAGAATTAACAAGCAGGTCTGGCCCCTTCATTTTTTTCTGCCACCCTTCTTCCTATAGCAGGCAGACTTGCAATGACTGCTGCATGCAAGGTCCTTTCTGGGGCTGAACACTCAGAGTTGTTTCTCCAGAGAATAGCATTTTGATTTGCTGCACAGTGAAAGCGCCTTGCAGCCCCAAGACATACAATGAAAACCTGCCAAGGCTGGGGAGTTATACCTACTTTGTCTATATTTTCCACATTTTCTTTTATCAAAACCAAATGTTCAGTAATATTGGACTTTACCTACCTTTCTTTAACATTTATTTTAATAAAATTAAAACAGAGTTTTGAACATTTTCATTCTGGCCAGAGCTAGTAATCTTTTTCATTATAGTTTTTGTCCATGGAAAAGTTACAAAAAACAAAAAAAGAGCAAAGGGAATCTTGTCATGGTTCCTCTGAAATATACATACAAGAGCCAAACTTGCCACCAGAGACATTTATGGTTATGACTATGACATCGAGGTTAGGTTTCACCATCCTTTTAAAGATTATCAACATTGTAGCTTTTCCAAGGTAGTTTATTAATGTCTGATGAGTTTTAGACTGTCACCGAGTATCTCTCTAACACCTCTCTCTTTCCAGGCAATCAGTCATATGTATCAGCCAGAGAAAACTGGATCTTTAGAATGAGCAGAACTGAGTTTACCTTCTACCTAGCTGTAGAAATTTGAATATGTCACTTAACATCTATAAAACTCAATTTTCTTACCTAAAATACCTAAATTTTCTTATCTGAAAAAATAGAAGAAGAATAATCACACTTGTCATATAACAATCAGGAAAGTAGCACCTTATTGGTACAGTGGCATTTGCTAATTATTTACCTAACACCCCTATCCCTTTGTAAAAACTGGGAGATTTCCACTAGAATATCCATCCCCACTTCCCTAACAAGTCTTTCTGCCTGTCTCTTCCCCAACCTCTCTCCCCCGCCCTCACACTCTCTCTCCCATTTCCCTCTTCCTTCGTATTTCAGGAGGTGGCTTTAAAATATGAGCAGAAATTCTTTGACACTGCTCCCTTCAAGAAGGAAGCCTAACAGTATGGGCTAGACTTAGTGACTTGATTCTAACAAATAGAATAAAGCATAAGCAGTAGTGTGTAACTTCACAGCTATACAGTCTCCTTGCTGTTTCTCTTGGATCATTCACCCTGCAGGAAGCCAGCTGTCATTGTCATGAGGACACTCAGGCAGCCCCAAGAAGAGAAAATAAGGCTCCTTGCCAATAGCCACTTAAGTAAATAATCTTGGAAGTAATATCTAGCCCCAGTCAAATCTTTAGATGACTGCAGCCCTAACGGGCAGTGTGTAGGCAACTGCACAAGAGATTCTAAGCCAGACCACCCAGCTAAACTGAGCCCATATTCCTGACCCACAGCAACTATGAGACAATAAATGCCTGTTGTTTTAAGTTGCTAAGTTTTGTGGTAATTTGTTTTGTAGCAAAAGATAAGTAGCTCCAAGAATGGGCTTTGAACAACTTAAGTCAATTCTACAATTCTATTCTCAGGGCCTGAGTCCCTGGCTCAAGAGTAGGCATGTGATCTGAACTGATTCAATTAGGATGGATTTTGGAACTTTTGCTCAGAACACATGAATAGCCCTTCTTTCCCCACCCTCCCAGCTATCTGTAAAAGAAGTAGCACATGGCCCCAACTAGGGTTGGCAGCCATTCTCAAACAATGGAGAAGATCACTTGAGATGACACAGTGTCACAGACAGAGGGAAATAACCGGCTCTTGATGACAATATTGAGTTTCAGAATCAACTGTCCTTGAAGGTTGCTGACTTGAGTCCATAAATCCCTCTTCTTTGATTAAGCCTGATGGAGTTAGGGGTTTTTTTGTTATTTTCAACAGGAAGAGCCCTAAAAGGAACAATAAGGTATACATCTGTATGTATAATATACCCCAAACCCACTTGGAATACTACAAAAATAAATCAGTATATACACATCTATAATTTACTGATATCAGAAGAGCAGGATGATATATAAGAAAGGATAACAAGGTGTGACTTTACAGTTTCTTAGCCAACTGCTCAACTTTCCATTTACTTCTGCCAACTATTTATACCCCTTACCAGGAAAAGATCTGAGAGACATTATTTTGGGCTAGTTAAAATAGTACCATATAGGGAATGTAAAAGAAATTAAGGTAATATATTTTTGGAGGAAGAGCTGTATAATTAAACAGCTTGAAAAGGGTAAACAAGAATTAAAAGTGGGATTAAACTAAACATACTATTATTATTATTATTATTAGGAGAACTATTTGAAGGTGGAACATTCCCTAAAATTCAAAAGCAGAAAAGCTCTTAATTGTATTTGAAGGCTTTCACCATATAAAATTGTATGGATATGAAAGAGATCTTTGACAATCATAGAAGGTTGTTACCTGCTTTGATGTATAGGTACATACATCAAAGTTTGTTCCTGGGGCAAAGTGTGCTAAAAATGTATCTTTAATCAAAAATATTTTCTGATAAATGGAATTAACCTTTTGGGTAGCTAGAGTTTATATTATATACATAAGAACTTTCTGTTTATACTTCTGCTTTCCCATTTTAAAAATGTAAAAGATTAAAAAGAAAAAAGATAATGGACTTGTCAAGAGAGTTTCTAAGGAGTCAAAACAGAACTAGAAGTGACCTGCTGCTAGAGTTCCCATTTTGAGACAATGTAAAAATTATTCTCTCTTCCAGACTCTCCTGATCTCAACATCTTTTCCCTCATGTATGCATTGCATGTAAGTGTTCATTCATTTCTGCCCTTCTAAATACTTACTCAACATGAACTATGTATATACCACACTAAGATAGTGGGAGAAAAAGTTAAGAGTTTCTTTTCTCAACGTGTGTGCATTTTAGATGTATAGAAAAGATACTCACATGAAAGTTAATAGGAGAAATGCTCTCGGGCCAAACATAGTTAAGTGACACATAAATGAAGACATTAATAGTAACATTATATAGGCCAGAATATTGAAAGGATATTTCAAAATAAATGAGGTGAGATTTAAGCTGGGTCTTTAGTATATGTAAGATTTGGATAAGCTAAAAGAAAGCAGATATTTTCTAGAGAGTAGATGTGGGGATCCACTGTCTGATGGCCACCCATGGTATCACTTCCATATATAAGTCCCTATTAAATATTTCTTTCTGAGAAACCGAATTTGTCTGCCTCTTTCTTTGGCCTCTCAGCTCCCTTGGCTTGTTAGGGGTAGGTTTGCATATAGCTATTACGGCGGAACAAATGGCTTGTCTATAGCTCAGAGAAGTTAAGTGACTCTAAAAGCCCATACTTAAAATCATTAAAATCATGGTTAATTGCCTCTTCTATCTAGCTGACTTTAAAATGAATATTTCCCTTACTCACATTGGCTTTCATCAATAAATACATTTCAGTTACCTGATCTTCAGATTTGATTGAAATCTACATATAAATGGAAGCTTTTGGTGGGTAATACACTGAGGCTCTCCAAGTATTAGAGTCCTGATAGCAACTTATTTAGAAAGGGCAGTGTACGTAATAGACATCCATTGAATCAATCAAAAAGGAGGCTAAAAGCAGAGACCAGCTTTAATATTATAGAAAGAAGGAACTCTGCTCATTAGCTATCCAATCCCAACAATAACCCTCTGATATAGGCAGCCCCATTTACAGAAGAAGAAAGTAAGGATCAGTAGGATTAAGTCATTTATGGGGGATCACTCAGGATGTGAGAAGGGATTCTGGGAGACAGAAAAGGCTTACGTCCGTCCCACTGCTAACTTCCAGGCCAAAGAACTTGAATGTATCTGTCTGACAATGAAGGTCCTTGACAGGTTCTGAGTAGAGGATTAAGACAATATGAACATCCATCAAGTACCTTAATCAGGTTGCCTAATGCAGGAAGAGAAAGCATCAGAGAAAACCAGTGGCAAGAAGCAGACAACTTTGCCAGCTTGTTCTTTTCTGCTTATTATAACATAATAAGAAGCAACACTTACATATGTATGCTAGGTACTGGACGCTATACATATGTATATTTAATTATCACAATATATACTTAATTCTCACTACAATTCTAAGAGGAAAGTACAATCATTATGCCTATTTTGGAGAGGGGAAACTAGGTACAGATTAAGAAACATGCCCAAGGTCACAGTCTCACAGTCAGTAAGTGGCAAATCTGGGTCTCTGACCCATGTCTTCAAGTCTGTGTTCTCAACCACTACAGTATTCTGCTCCTTATTCATCTAACAAGTTCAATTTACCAACATTTTATGGGCACTCATTATATCCTAGGATGTACTAAGCCTTAGGTGAATAAATCAGAATGAACATTATAAAAGGATATATGCAAAACAATTATCTTATTTTGGATTTTTCTAAAGATAAGCATTAACTAAGATTTTTCTTTAAAAAGTACTCATTATAAAGTATTTATACATTTAAATGTTTCATAATTAACAAATTATAGACAAATGATTACACTGTTAAATACTATAAACTCTGACTACAGGATTTAGGAGGAAAAAAAAAAATCTATGGCCTGAAATCAGGAAGGGACAGAGGAAGACGTTATGTCTCTTAAATGGCAATAGAATGAGGGATCCTGGAATTCAAGTTTATCAACTTCTTGACAGAAATGGCAAAACGTTTGAATGACTTTTGTTCTTTTCTCACTATTTACAACAAAAATAGCCCATAATAAGGACTTCTTTTATGTGTATATTACAAGACTAGAGCAATCTACTTTTTATAGGGTTATCTATTATAAAAAAGGAAACCCAATCAATATATCAACATTGGGTATTTTATTTCCCTGAATACTTAACAGAGTCTGACCATGTGCCAGAAATTATGCTATTTTATAAGCAACTCATTTAAGATTTACAATTACCTAAGATAAAAGTACTAATAATATTATAATCTTAAATTTACAGGTAAGGAACCTGAAGCAAAGCAAGATCATACAATGCATCAAGTTTGTATCTGATAAAGCAAGGCTTCAACCCAGACCAAACAAGCCCAGAGCTCAGGCTCTTAAACATTATGCTGCGTCACTTCATGGCTGGAGAGTAGTATATGGACCACTCTGCTTCTTACTGTCTGCAGCACTTCCTGCAAATATCCTCCTGTACCCCCACCCCATCTCCTTCTTCCTTCTTCTCCTTTCTGAGCATTTCACTGCTCTTTCTGCGTATACTCGTGTTCATCTACCATCCACGGGCTTTTCGGTATGAGCCTGAAGCATCTGAAAACATTTATATGCTTCTGTCCAGCAAGTGGTCTTTTGAATGTAAAGATCAGATCTTTTCAAAGAAATACCTCACTGATGCCTATCAAAATTTCTAGCTATATGAGCTTTCTTTGTTATAAAAGACAAAGAATATAACTTTTATTTCTTTTTTATTTCCTCTATAGCAGGACCTTGATAAATGAACCAAAGGGAGATGGCTAAATTTCATGCCTTGGAATAATCATAAAAGAAAAAGCTAGGCCCCTGCTAAAGTATCAATTAGTATATTGTTTTTCAAACTCAAGTGTGCATTAGAATCGCCAGGAAGGCTTATTAAAATACAAACTTTTGAGCCCACCCTTAGCATTTCTCATTGAGAAGCTATGTCTGGGTGGGTCTAAGTGACTGTCTTTCTAACAAGACCCCGGGTGATGCTGATCCTGCTGATCCGGAGACCACACTTTTGAAAACCAGTAGAACACTGGAGAGAAGGTACTCACATCATTTCATTCCAATTTAAAGCAGATTTACCTTGGGGAGCTCCAGATGTTGCACATTTTTAAATGAACTGAGGTCCACAGCTGCACCAGAAGTAGTAATACTTGGCTCTGTCTGACAGAAAGAAAAGGCAACTGATTATTAGGTATTTTTGTTTGTTTTAATGTAAGAGCCACTTAATCAAAAATTATTTCATATATTATAATTCATTATTACTATTTTGACATTTTATGGAATATATGACATTATATTCTCTTCAAAATACATACAAGATATGACTGGACAACAATTATTTTAGAGCACGGAGAGACCAAGTGGCTCTGGGGACTGCCTGGATTTACTCCATAATGAAATCTAATAGCAACCCACCTACCAACAGTGACACTCGAAACAGAACACCAGCAGAGGCACCACTCATTATTCTTTACTCTGTTAGTTACCAAGTGAATTTAAAATTAGTAAATGTTTTACCTGAACATTACTAAAATATTTCATTTCCTTAAGGGATATATTTAGTACAATTAGTATGAAAATAAAATTTTCTCCTTTATAATCTAGACATCTTGAATAACCACCTGATTCAGTTTCACATCAGGAACAGTTAGAAGGAGACAATGATTTGTACATCTAGCTTATGTATAAATAAGCTCTATGTTTACATATTCACTGAGGGAGGAGTGTTTCTGTTCCTATACCTTCCCCTGCTCATAATCACCATGGCTCCTCTAATTTCAAGCTTTTCACTTTCTACTTTTTCCTTTTATTCATCTTATACATGGAGCCAAAGTTTTTCCAAATCAAAACAAAACTCCCACCAAAAAACTCTCTTAATTCTTTGTCACCCTCTAGCCACGTCCCTCTCCCTCCTTAATTTCTTTTCCATCATTTGCTTTTTGAAAAACCACTAAATAATCTCCTAATTGCCAAATTCAAGGGACTCTCTTTAATCATCTTCTAACTGGACCTCTTTGCAGCACTTAGGCTGTGGAATATATACTTTTTCCTCCAATGTGCTCTCCTGGTTTTTCTTCATCCTGCCTGACCCCTCTTTGTCAGCCTTCCTCCTTATTGGTGATAGTACACGGTTCTGACCTCACCCTCTTCTTCTCTCTAGTTGCTTCCCACAGGCAAGCACCTCAGCTCCCGTGGCTAACAGATGCCAAATCCACATCTATGAGAATTCATCTCCAAACTCCAGACCAAATGTCCCAATGCATACTTTCACCAGGCTTTCCAACAGGCACTTCATTCTTAAGCTGCCTAAAACAGAATGTACTACATTTTCGTAAATATCTGCTACTCTTTTCTATCTTTTCTATTTTGGTGAAATATAACTATCCATCATGTCACCAAGCCAGATGTCTAAAAACCTTGTACATCCTGTTTAATTCACCAGTGTGTCCTCAGCTCAAAGAACAGTACCTGGTACAAGGCAGATTACCTAGGAAATATTTGTTGGATAAATAAATTCTCAACTACTCAAAATTTTTCCTCAATGAGTACATTTAGTTGGAGATGAAGTACTATCAATTTGAGTTCTAAACCTCTGACATAACCATCCTCTCTTCTCTTGCCTTAGTTCAGGCCTTCATTATCTTTCTCCTGAATTATTCCAATAATTTTCTTACTCTCACTAACTTAAGTTCTTTCCCCTGCTACCTCTGATTTTTCTCTACACTACTGCTGGAGAAGTTTTTAATAATACAGTTCTCATTTTTTGAGCTCCAGACTGCCTCAAAGTCGGCACGTTAGCCTATTAATGTTTCCCATGATCTCATCCTACATCCTCTTCCTCAGTGACTCTTTTCTCACCAGTTCCCATTCTTTGCCCTGCACTGTTCATTAATGCTCTACAATTTTCAATTCCCTGCTCTGTGTAGAGCCTCCATGCCATTTCTCACTCCATGTTGGCAATGTTTTTTATCCTAAATCTTCCAATGCATACTTCCTATGTAATGTCTTCCATAAAGTCTTATTCTCACCCTCTCTACAGAGGCAGAACTGACAACTCCTATTCTACCCTCCCTATTTCCTATGCAGGCTACAGGCAGCCTTCATGTATGTGGCACGCTTATTTACATGAGTGTCTTTTAGTACTAGATAAACTCCTTGAGGGCCAAAGTTATAACTTATCTACCTTTGATATCCCTGTAAGTGTTCTATAATTGGTAACTGAATTAGTAAGGGGTACAGCAATCAAATCTATCCAGAAAAACAAACAAAAGTGACACATACCTCCTTATTTTGAAGATTGTCTGAGGTAGAAGGCAAAGGTTCTACTGTATTTCCAGGACACACAGCCATCTGACTCACTGCATCTTTATTTCTAAAAGAAAAAAAGCATCATCCTATCATATCATAATGATATTATTTTCATTCTCTTGAGTAGGAAACATTATTAAGTAACGTTCTCTTACTTGAAGAGTCAGAAATATTATTAGAAAAAATTCTCTAACCTCAAAGACCTAGAACTACAGCACTTACATATTTATAAATGCTTTGCTTTCATTCAAAAGAAGTCACAGTCAAAATGCCAACAAGTATTTGGTAAACCAGCAAAAGAAGATGCTCACCTGATAAAAATTATTTTTACTTTAGAAGGAGCACATTTAATGATTGATGAAGCATTCTGATGACTTCTTCCATATAAAATTTGACCATTGATCTGTGAGAAATAAATATCATTAGTTGAGCCTGAAATTCTAATTTCATAAATTATCATCCTATCTAGCTAATGAAAAGCATATTTTTTTTTCTTCTTTTAAAATATTATATGTATTTTCTTCCCCAGAAAATGAACCTGACTCTTGATGGTAAATAAAGTTCATGTTTATAGCCAACAATAAAATGATGTACACGAAGTCTAATATCCAGAAACTGCTGGTACAGACGCACCACTTGGACCAACTGCAGGAGAGCAGAAAGCAAATCTCTTGGCAGGCATGGGGCTTCCAGCATGCTCTGCATGAAAGGCTCTGTGGAAACACCTGTGGCCTGCAAAGTCCATTCTGGGAAGTCCCCTACCATCACATTTCCCAGTTAGTCTCGAAACTCATGGCCTGGGAAGAGGCCATTGGAAGAGGCAATGCTGAGCAGATTCAGGACTTAGGCAGCAGTCTGTGCCTAGGGAGCACAGCACAGTGCAAACTGCCAGCTCAGTCATCTAGTCATTTAGCTTCCACTGACTTAGCTTCCGAGTCAATAGAGAAAAACACTTGGCACAAGATAGAGTATAAAGGCAATGTAAAGACATGTGGATCCCAGTCTACAGCAGGCAAGGACAAACACTACAAGCAAATAAAATTCTAAACAGTATAATGTATCAGCCACAAATTTCCTTTGCTTGGTGGGCTGAGTTACTGCTTTTGTATTTAGCCTTAACCTTGACTCCACCCACCTCACCCCTATCATTTCTCCCGTTAGTGATTCAACTTCCAGAATGTCTGGTGGGTCAGCCTCATTACTGGAGAATGATTGGTTACTTGGCTTTTGAAAAACTCCTAATAAAAATGCAGCAGACAAAATAAATGTTTTTGAAGTGTGATCTTTATTACTGTCTTAGAGCACAAATTGTTTCTAGTGCTATACAGTCATGACCTTTTAATGGGAACATGGGCTTTACTTAGCAGAGATTTGGTCTAGAGCCAAATTTGCTGCAATGCATCTATTTTATTAGGCAAGTAATAGTTTTCTCAGTCACCATGAGGTCTGCGTGATTTTCTGGAAACTGATGATTCCACTGCACTGATACAGCAAGGGTAAATTTAAAATTTCCCACAAGAACTTACCTCTAGAAGCTCATCTGCAATCTGCAATCGACCATCTTTTCCCGCTGCTCCATTTGGATCAATTCCCACTATAAAGACACTCATTCTGGATCGGTCTTTGTTCCCAGCAAGACTTAGACCCAAACCGCTACGACCTTTCTCCAGTTCAATCATATGTAGCTTGCCTGTTAGGGTTCCATAACGCTCTCTGATATTTTCTACATACAACAACAACAAAACATACATATTTAAAGTTAATTCACTGGCAAATGCTTTACTGTGGAAGGCTATTTAGTTTTATCTCAAAAGGGCATCATTTGTACCAAAATGTAATCTTTACCAGTTAACAGCTAATAGACTGGCCACCTGGGCATCAGGCCTGGTTTCCTGGAGTGCCCAAACTTGGAGGAATTTCTTTGCCTCTACAGTGCAGAGAGCATAGTGTCTGATTAATCAGTTTACCTTGAGGTGATTAGGCCCAGGAGAAGTAACTCACATTTATAAACTTCCAAAAGACTATGATTAAACCAGAAATTTACTTTATCATTCGCAGAAGAGAACAGAACTAAGGCATCCAGAATATTTGTGTGTACTGATCAGTGAGAGCTTTTCTCATAGGAAAATCTACATTGTAGATTACATCATGTTGGGCAGTTGCTGGTACATATATTCAGAATGAAGGGAATGGGTTTTCTTTTTGCACAGAGCCATAAGGCTAGGACAAACTGATGGACCTGTCCTACTTTTGGGACACATTGTCCTGATTAGATGAGCCATACCATTTATAACTCCCATCCAAAATCTTAAAAAGGTAAAGTCTATTGTCCACTCCCTTTAATCTTAGAGGGCAAGGCCCCAGATAAGTGGCTGGCCAGCAGCCAGTACTAACTGCCAACCATGTGAGTGAGCCATCTTGGAAGTCTAGTCCAGCTGAGCCCAACACCATACCTTGATAGATTAATAATAAATTGTTGTTTTAAGCCAGTGGTCCCCAATCTTTTCAGCACCAGGGATTGGTTTCATGGAAGATAATTTTTCCGTGGACCACAGGACTGGAGGAGGCGGATGGTTTGGAGATGATTCAAGCACATTACGTTTATTGTGTACTTTATTTATATTATTATTACATTGTCACTTGCCACTCACTGATAGGGTTTGGAAATGAGTCTGTAAGAAATTGATTTGTTATGGCCTCTGGGCAGTCAAACCTCTCTGCTAATGATAATCTGTATTTGCCGCTGCTCCCCAGCACTAGCATCACAACCTCAGCTCCACCTCAGATCATCAGGCATCAGATTCTCATAAGGAACACGCAACCTAGAACCGCTGCATTTGCAGTTCACGGTAGGGGTCGCGCTCCTCTGAGAATCTAATGCCGTCGCTGATCTGACAGGAGGCGGAGCTCAGGAGGTGATGCGAGCAATGGGGAGCGGCTGTAAATACAGATGAAGCTTTGCTCGCTTACCTGCTGCTTACCTTCTACTGTGCGGCTCAGTTCCTAACAGGCTATGGACCACAACCGGTCCATAGCCCAGGGGGTGGGGACCACAGTTTTAAGCCATATTTTGGGGTAGCTCGATAATAGAAAACTGAAACATTTCAGTTCACATTTTCCTCAGAGTACATTCTGGCCACCTTGATTAGATTAGCAGTATGCTCTAATATCATTGATAATAGGCTGAGAAAACTGCAAACTACATGGCTAATGTCATGTATTCTACATTTATACTTAACAGCATCAATTTCATAAATTGCATCTCCTGACTCCTTCTAGAATCTAGTGGTATGACTTTTATAGTGTGTACTTTTAAAAAACAGGTATTGTCGTATTCTTTAAGGAAATACTTAGATTTTTTAAATAAAACTTTTTAAAACAATGAAATTTATAATTTTTGGCTATATTTTTAATATTTTCCTATAAAATGGTTTATTTGCATAGAAAACAGAGACACCCCATTTATCCTAATAACAGCTGCCTTTGAATGATTCCTGTGCACCAGGTATCGTGCTTAGCATTACTCAGACATTATCTAATTTAATGTAAGCAACCTGAGGGAAAAACTGCAATTTAAAAAGAGAACAACAGGGCTAAAAGTTAGAGGAAGTTAAACAACTTAGCAAATGCCAAAAGTTTTGATCTCCACAATTATACTATGTCACCCTCCTAGAACAATAATACTAGAAGTTCAAGGTATAGTATCAACAATAAACAGATTTTACAATGAGGACTCTGAGGCCCAGAAAGGGGCGATGATTTCTTTAAGACCACAAAGTGACTAGTCCAGTACTAGCTTTTGAGACAGTACCCTGTCCTCCTTAATTCTCATACATCAACAGGAATGTACATTTAAAGGAAAGGAAGAACATGATTTTATGCCTCAGGAATGTATGTTGTATTCAAGCAAAACAAACAGCATTTTTTCTACACAGAATTGTACTACATATCACAAAAGTTGCAATGTATTTATTCATCCAGGGCAGCTTTGAGAAATTCAGAGCAATTTTAATGCCTCTTATAATTAAGTACATAACAAAAGACAACTTACTCCAGCTGTAACCAAATTCATCCTCTTTGTCCACCTCTTCTGAGATGTTGTTTGAAGATGACTGTGCATGGTCACTGCCCATTTCTGCAGATGCTGAAGGAGGGGGTGGGGGTGCACTGCACAATGGAGGCTTCTCTGGCTCCGACTCTGACTGACTGGGTGCCTGTGGGAACAAGGGGAATGCAGTGGGTGTGTGCAATTTAAGGAAGAAAACTTCAAGGAAAAGAAACAAGAGTATAATGTCAAAGACAAAGACTGACTTTAAAGTATCTAACAAATAATGGAATGTTCACATATACAGAAAATGTTATAAAGGATTCAGGTAAAGTTTAAATATACTAAACAAAAAAGTATCACAGCACAATTCATTAAACTGCTATTTGCTATTATAAGCCAATCAATTATTCAATTTGAAGGCTTAAATGACTTAAAAAATGATACGAACTTTCCCTTCTGGAAAAAAATTTTTCAATCAAAATTTAGCATAAATATGCAGGGTTCTGGGCAAGATTTTCAGGGTCTAGAAAGGTCTGCCAAGAAACTAAAGGATAAAGAAAAAGAAAATTATCAATGAAGTTGGCCTTCAAAGCTTGTTAGTGAGAACATATATGAAGATTCTTTATTGCTACCTGAATCCTCTCTCCAAATGATTCTCTCAACAAATCCAAGAAAACGAGAATGACACATGCAGGCTTGTGTACCAGGCAGCCAGTTTGTTAGCACAGAGCACACAGCCTCAGTTCTGAGGGACAGCACCATTTTTCCCTTGCCAATGTAGCTTGCAAGGTAAATTAGAAAACATAGGACAATACTTCACACTAAACCAAGTGTAGCATACTTGCTGTCACTCAAGACCATAGGTCCTATTTCAAAAAAAAAAAAGGATTTGGTATTTGGTATCATCCAGTTCTTATATTAATATTATAGATTATTAAACAGAATATTAGAGTTCGAAAGGCCTTTAAGTCATTGAGTTCATTTTATTCATTTTGCAGATGAATAAAACTTTTTGAACCTGAGGCCAGGAGAAGCAAAAGATTTTGTTCCAAATCACACAGTGGCACTACATTTCCTTTTGCTTAATTCTTAATCCAAAGCACTTTCCATTATACCATGTTGTCTCCTACAATTTCCACAGTAAGATGGTACTTTTAACTCAATGGTCTGGGACACCAGCTAAAGTTCTAATCTTTGTATGAAGCTGTCCCTGATGCCTTGAACCTATAGTTTTCCTATCCTTCTTTATTTTACTGTTTGTTTGTTTGTTTGTTTGTTTTTTGTTTCTATTTTTTTGAGACATGGTCTTGCTCTGTTGCCTGGGTTAAAGTGCAGTGGCATCATCATAGCTCACTGCAACCTTGAACTCCTGGGCTCAAACAATCCTCCTGCCTCAGCCTCCTGAGTAGCTGGGATTACAGGTACCAGCCACCACTCCCAGTTAATTTTTCTATTTTTTGTAGAAACGGGGTCTCACTCTTGCTCAAGCTGGTCTCAAACTCCTGACCTCAAGCAAACCTCCCGCCTTGGACTCGCAAAGTGCTGGGATTACAGGCATAAACCACTAAGCCCAGCCTTATTTTACTTTTTTTCTGCATAAAAATCCCTCTGATATAACTTATCTTAAGTTATGTTTATACCTAGAAAAAAAGTTATGATTTTTAAAAAACCTACTTCTTTTAAGAACACACTGAAGGATAGGCATATACAAATACTTAGGAATTATTAATTGGTGCCAAGAATCAAAATATCACAAATTATATCTCACACTACAACTATTTGACAGTGAATGTCATCTTTCTTTGATGATTCAGAAAGCACTAAACTTTCTGGCAAAGCAGAGAACTGGCTGACAGAGACTTTAAGAGCAATGGATTTTCACGTTACAGAATCTGCTGTATTAAAATGTTCAACTCACACATCATTGAACAAACAGATAAAAGTTCTACGGCAAATGAAACCCTTGTTATCTTCCCAAACGCTGTGCTACAGATCTCTCAAATAATGTACAAATAAAAATAAACAAACATAAAAAACTCATTTGATCCAATGCAGTTTCACTGATCATAGTAAAAGGGAGGGAGTATGTACTTTAGAATTTTTCTGGTTAAAAAAAGTCTACTTCTCTTTAACAACAGAAAATGCTAGTAAGTATGAATTCAGTCCATTTCATTTTTAAAAAGTAGAATAAAATCTAATTTATACTTCCTATAGTTTTAACAAATCTATAGATGCACATTATATAGATCTTGCTGCATAATTTTCCTGAGCTGTTATTTTCCTTAAGAACAAACAAACAAACAAACCCTGTTTATATGAAAAAGTATTTGGGATCTTAGGCATAACATTTTCATACTGTGAGTAAATCAACATGGGGCCCTAACCTCTCTGACTAACCATAAAACTAATATAAGCCTGTATTTACCTGAGGGGCAATTAGGTGTTCTATTTTACTACGTCAGTACCCTGATTTTCATCAAGATCATGTATCTGGCTTGTTACTGGTACTTCTTCAAATTTGTTAATGAAAATATAGCTCTTTAGCAAAGGTCATTTAGCCTTCATTGGCAAAAATGCAAAGTGCACTTGAAATCACTCCATGCCGCGTATGTACAGATCAAGGACAGCACACATGTACAGCACGCTGTAACACACTCACTTAAGAACATGTCACACAGAGACAAACCTTAAAGGGAGTGGGAGCAAAAGGGTTAGTTGGGGAACAGTGGAAGATAATTCTACTTGAATTCTGTAATTCCTACAGTAATAGAAAATATATTCCTTCAGATATAGCATCTTTGGTTATCCATATTACAATAACATGAAATCTGATGAATATTCATAAAATTTTTCCTGAAAGAAATTGTTGACAGCTTTTTTCCTTTTCATGATCAAATTATGGTATATAAAGTCTTGTAAATTTTTGTTTCAATTTTGGTTTTATAATTTCATCAGAATATGAGAATATCCAAATATAGATTTACGAGCACTGAAACAGTTATGTTTTCTGATTCAGGCATTTACATGGATATGCTTTATGAATATTCAAAAGATTTCTGCATGTACACGTACACAATTATTTGCAGAGTGAATAACTCATAGGAGAGCTTTTATGACCTCGTTGCAGAAGTCTGAAAAGGATTTAAACCAATACAAAGTTTCAAAGAAGAAATTATATGTGAAAGTAGTTCATACAGTTGGCCAACTAACAAAAAATTAAATAACAGAAAATTTAAATCACACCAAAATGCAGAAAAGGCACTGGACTCATGATTCTCTCTACTTTTCAGAAGGGCCATTTAATTTCAGCGATAAAAATGAATATTCTCTGGCAAGAAAATGTGCTTAAGAAAGGATTTGCATGCCCACTCCAAACGCACAGTTGTGTTTTTTTTTTTTCTTTTCTGTCCAAATGTAGTAAATAGTGAACTGGGACAAAGGCACAGTAGTAACAAAGCAAAGAACAAAACATTTGCAAAGGCAATGGCAAGACAATGGGCATTATCCAACCTTGTCAGCGTTGAACTGTAGAGAGTCAGCAAATGGGTTAGTGCTGCTGAAGTTGTACTTAGGGTAAAGGTTGTGCGGCAAGGAAGGCAAAGGGGATTTCTAAAAGGAAACATAAGAGGCGCTGAGCGCAAAAGGAAGTATTTAAAACAACTCAGTTTTAAGAACAAAGTACTTACTGGTTTTAAAAACTGTGAAACAAGATCCTGTCAGATCCAGTAATCAATGGTAACATCTTAAATGGTCTGGAACTAAAGATTTGTCTCTAATGACCTGAACGTACACCTGAATCTAAATCAGTTCACAAACTGCACAGGAAACTAGCTTGTCAAATTGGTCCCAAATTGCTTTTATTTTTACTGAATGTCTTCAGTATCATAGATAGAGGCACATACATTTTGCTGACTTTATATATTAATATATGCTTCATGCATATCAATAAATGTGTTTAAAAATTTAAACCACAAAAGTTTTCATTTACATTTAAAGGCTAATTATGTTTTGTTTTGTTTTTAAATAGTCTATCTGTTCCAGAATGCAAATTAAACATCTGTCTACTAGTTCACTGGTAACCTTCATTATTCTTTTCTTTCATTTCCCTGTAAGGAAACTTTTCATACTTTGACTTAGGGCTGGGGAACCTGCGGCCTTGGGGCCACATGTGGCTTTCTGGATTCTTGATTGCAGCCTTTTGATTGAATCCAAACTTCCAAGGGATTTGTTCAGTGAAGTTTGGATTCAGTCAAGGGGCTGCACTTGGAGATCTGGAGGGCCACACGTGGCCTTGAGGCTCCACGTTCATGGAGGGAGCGACTGTCTTTTTTAATTAAAAAGAAGCAAAATCAGCAATTTGTGAAGACATGAAATCCTGCGCAGTGGTTGGTATTCTCTCTTTCTGCCCACTTTTTGTGGAGGCAGAAACATGGGGATTCACGTTTTTAAAAAATTTCCTATAAAATTTCCCATATTATTGGGGAATTTATGAGGCTTTGAATAATATCTGAAGTCCTGCCTTAAGAGTTTTCCTCATAGGTTTTGTGGCTTGCCTGTAATAATCCCTGAGCCAGACTGTTAGAGTTGAATATACATTTTAAAGGCAGGATGACTGCCAGATACAATTTAGCATTTTCATAGTTAAAAAAAAAAAAAAGAAAAGTAATTTCCTTAGCACAATAAATTCTTCTTCTTTTCACACCCACTATCTTTTTCTTTTATTGACTATATCTTTCAGGGGAAATTGCAGACATTTAAAATTCATTTTGGCTCTAATTAAATGTTTGTGTTACTTCTCTCTATAAAAAAGTCCCACTGGCAGGCATCAAGTGTAGAGAAAGGTTGTCATGTGACACCACCCTGTATGGGAGAACACTCTGGAAAGACTTTATCCTCAGTACGCCTGCACTAAAGCTTATGCCACATTCCCCTTTCAATCTGCTCTTCTTGCAATGTTTTTCCTACAGAGGGAAGACGGGAAAAGAAACGGGCACAATGACATTTCTGCTCATCTCAACTTTCTCCCTGCTTTTCAGTTGAAAATGTCAACTCCTGCTTTACAAAAGTGAAGATCACAAATGCCAGGAAACAGGACCATTTATTTATTAAGGTGCAAGAAATGACTAGATAGAAATGAAAAACGTATCTTAGGCAAAATAATTTAGTGTTATGGATTGTAGAGATTATTTCTAATCCTCATACATGGGATTTTTAGATCTCAAGTGTCCTTTATAATTCTGTAGAAAAACAGAAAGCAAAACTATAATGGCAAGAAATGGAATATTTAAAGAGAATTTTAGTTTTTTAAATTTTTATTTTATGTCTTTTGTTTTTTTTAATTTGCAGATTTTATAGGATTAGAATTTGGCCCTGATAGTAGAGTATAAAAGTACAGTACAAGCATAGCAGATGAAATGGTAGATCACTTTATTATTAGGGAAAGATTTATAGAAACAGATTATGTTTCTTATTAAATTATCAATGACAGACTTTCTGTTTGTAGTCCCAAGACTTGATAAAAGCAGAAACGGTATTAATTAAGAAGCAGCACGAAGAAGACAAAAATATTCTCCAGCCCATTAATGGGGCCCAGCTTTCAGTCAAACAATGTGATCAGAATAAATTCTGCGAATGGTCAAACTGGTAGAATTTACAGGGCTAGTTCTGGAAACTTCTGATTTTTGAACAGGCCAAAGAGACTGACTGGCTTTTCAGCCTATGTATAAGATTTTTCTAGAAGCTTTATCCTACATCTATAAATAAAACATTTAGCACTGAGAGACTCTTAAGTATGTGTAATTGTAATTTTTTTTGTTTCGATTACTGGAGATATGATAGTTTCCATAGGGATATAAACCATTGAAAACAAAGTACATTTCATTTTAAACACAAAATTAATTCTAATTTCCCAAAGCAAAATGAGTATAACTTGACTAAACATGTCATTGTAAGCAAGATTTATCCTGGAATAATTGCTATAAATCAGGTGTGATTATACCTCGGATAGTAGTAAATAGGAACATTTTCCAGGTGTATGAGACAAAATCTTCTCAGCTCATTAGAAAATGTGAATGACATTGAAAAAAATGTTTGTAGCTTAAGTTTTTAAAGCAATATTGAGAATCACTATTCAGCAATTTATATTAATAGTATTGTCCCAAATGATGTAAAAGTTGGAAATTAAAAATAAAACAAAAAAAAGGAATAAAACCCACCCACACACAAAAACATAGCTTTAACTTAACAGCCATTTACCAATATTATCATGCTGTGTCTATGTTTAACACACGAATGGAAACAAATGTAAAAAGATTTATAGTTATTTGAACAAACTGAATAGCATCTGTAAAGAATGCAGCATGATGCAGCCCTACCATTTGGCAGATTTTCTATCTGAATGGATAATTATTACCTAACAATAAACAAATGAATGATTAAAAACTGCAGATGTGAAGATAACTGCTTACATTAAGAACTACTAAATTTATTCCTTACAGTGAACTCAGACCAATTACACCTGTCTTGACAACAAAAGGAAGGACCAGTAAGATAAATCTGGTCACTTCATTTATATTTCACAGAATAGAATATCGGTAAGTTACTTTGACAGATCTTATCTACAGAGGAGTTTGCTACCTTCCTTCCATCATTTGAGCATTAATATCTTAAATTCTTAATTTTACAGTTAAAATTAAATATATTTATGCATAAAATTACATATTTTAAGTTTTAGAAGATGCCTCTAACTTCTCTCATATATGTTGATATTTCTCTTTTAAAGGCAACTCACCCTAAAAACCTGGTAAACAGATAATTCAAGAGAGTAGGTCTGACAGGATTTGTCAACTTAAATCTGAAAGAGAAGTCTCTAAGAGCTTCAGGGCATCTAGGAAATGCCTGAAATGGTATGCAAACTTTTGAGTGAATGTGTATGTTGCTGAGGAACTTTCAAAGGGGTATGTGACCCCAATATACTTAATAATTGTTGGATATGAAAATATTTTTTTTCATGAGACAAAGAATAGAAAAAACAATTTTAAAGTCTTAGCATAATTTTCATCTTCAGCATCATTAAGATACATCAAATACAAGAAGCCTCACTTTGTATCTTCTCTCTCAACAATATTCACTAAATGTACTTACATTTTCTAAAATATTTTTTAAAGCTTTTACCTGTGATGACTGATGGTAAAATGGGTTAGTAGGGTTTTGTCTAGAAGTAGCCATACAGTGATGAAGAGCTATACAATGATTGTGGCTGGGGAACAGCAATTATGAAATCACTTGTAAATACCCTGTGAAAACTTAATGTGCAGTGGCATACACAAACACATTAAATACCATTCACAGGTGATCATGGGATTGTATAAGCAGGAGATTCTATTTAGAGAATAAACTTAAAGAAAATATAATTTCTCTGGTTTCTCAGGGACGCCAGTAGAGATCATGGGCTATTAACCTGAATGACCATACCACATCACTTTTAACATCTTGTGTATTTTGTGATTATAATGAATACTAGATACCATCTACATACCTATGGCCACCAATAAATCTTACTTCCATGTGTTTTCAATAGACTTTAAAGGTCTTTAATAAATATGGTGGAAAGGATTTCCAGGATAATTCAATTTTTGAAAAAGCAAAACAAATTTTAACAAGTTTGAGATTTCAAAAATCGATATCTTTGCTCACACAGACAACTTGGCCCTTGATACATTAGATTTCCAAGTTGAACACTGTTTGGATATGCCTACCTTGCCCTTCGTGTTCGCTTACCCTTGGTCTGTTTATAATGCTCTGTACCATAAAGACTACAGGGTTGCCTGCTTTCCGAATGGCTTCCACAGCTTGCTCATGGCTTGCATCTCTGAGGTCCATTCCATCCACCTGCAATGGAAGGCCTCAGCTTAACATTTCAAGAAGCTATAGAACAACAACAATTTGTGGATATGGAATTTTGAGGATCCTTGCTTAGGATCCTGGAAAATTTGTTTCAGTATTAATTGAGACAACTTGTGAGGCTGCAGAACTTTTCATCTGTCCAGCAGACTTGTGGTCCCTTGTTTTGGACACACATTTCTGTCTTCAATAATCAACTGAAATAATCATCAATTGGAATGAAGGCTCTCTTTCTGCATTCCTTACATTGCTCAGCTATTCCTTTAAATTAATAAATCAGTATCATTAAAGAAATAATATAGGGGAACTGCCTAGCAGCACTGTCTTTATCATGAAAGTCACTGCACTAATTTTCTTCCAATTCATTATGGAGTGGTTTGGGAAGTAGAAGGATGATGCCTTGTACATTTCTCTCTGTACAGGGGAGCTTGAAGTTAAAAACACAATTCTAATATCCAGAAAAAACAGATTATGGTAAGGTTAGTTTGGCAAAAGAATCTTTGCAGTAGATATGATAGGAGTTGTAAGCCAAGAAATCGTGCTTATTTGTTAGTAATTCTTAAATAAATAGGTTGAAAATGAAAGTTATTTTGTAAATTTCATTGACCATGGCTTGCCTGAGTGATGTTCAGCTCGGCTTATACACTGTATGAATAAGAAGGAAAATAGTTTAAGAGGCCAAATGCTAATCCTCCCAGAAAACTACAGGATATTATCATTTTATTATTTCCAATTACCATGAGATGATATATACAACAAAATAATAAACTCAGAGTAGACACGCTTCTGGAAAATTATTAGATCTTTGAATAGAATATTATCACCTTATAAGAATTACATATATTTAGTTAAAAACTCCCCTCAGGTTGATAGGTGAATGACATAACAATATTTTTTCAGTGCACATTAAAAATGGCATCTAACTTTTTTGTAGAACAAAAGTCAGTATCCATGTCTATGAAATGTCTACTATATATTCCACTTGTGGGAAAATTTAACAGGATGTTAAATATCTTTACTCATATCCAAAGAACTCTATACTCAGAATGGAATATTGTGCAGATCTCTGCTCACCTAGTCTACATACATTTTCAGAAACTCTTAGCAGAGACACATTTAAGAATCCCCAGGATTACAGAGAACTAAAGCTTTCTTATTTACTGGAAAAGCCCTGGCACATATGGCACTCATCAAATCATTGCTAAATTGCATACAGTATTTTACAACACAAAAAAGTCCTTTCTTTTCAATTTGAAAAGATGTTTTCACTCTTTTAAGACATTTAAACAACATTTAGGGAAAACCTATGACCAATTATTTCCATAAATAATTATAAATATTTCTTACTTTTTCTATTTAGATCAAAGGTATTTAACAATGAAGTATGCATAAAATAAACTTCCTAGTGATAATCTAAAATTGGAAATTTTAGATAATACCCTAACTAAAAGAGTTTTTTAAAAGGGGGCTAAGATATCTAACGAAAGTCATGGCTGATATGTTATAACCTTCTACAGAATTACAGCATTTTAATGTATAAGACATACGGGCTTAGAAAACGAGAGACAATGACTTGTATAAAGTAAATATAATGGTCATTATAGTAGTAATAAAGTTGTCTTTATTTGTAAGTTGTCTCTTTTAGTCTATTCTATAAATCCTGAAAACTCAGAAAATCTGGGTCAGGTACTCCTTTCTCTATCCTTCTCAATAAAACTAAGTTTATGCTGATCAAATAATTTATCACACTGTTCTGCCATGACTTGATTACTTGTCAAGTCTGTCCCACTTGGCAGGCAGGGATGGTGCCTTGTTTACTGTGGGATGCCCAGAGCCTGTTATAGCTCCTGGAATGCAACAGCTGTTCCAAGAGTATTTGTTAAGTAAATCAGTGACGGACTCACGAGATGAGAGTCTATTTAAAATATTTAACTTTGTTTTCAATTGAGGGATTAGGTACAATTTGGCCTCATGCTTCTCTCTGGAACATAACAAAATACACATACATGTGTACATGCATGCACCTAAGTGTGCACGTGCACACACACACAGAGAACCTGCCGTGGTGAACAGACACAGCACTGAGAAGGAGGAAGGAGATCCTCACTTGGACTAAGAAAGAAGTATTTATATGAAAGGTAATCAGTGTCTTAGCATCAAAGATTTTACCAAAAAAGATTCAGTTGGAAAAAAAAATCTCATCCAACAAAGTTTATCTACAACGAAATAATACTGATATTGAAATAAAATTTCATTCAATAATTTAATCATGATGTGTACATTTTGTGTGCACAGATGACTGTGTATATATAATTTTAAACAATTCAATTTTTTCCCTAAAATATTGGCTTTGTTCCTTTAAACAGAACATAATTATTTTACCTTGGAGCCAATGTTTTTTAAAATGGTTGGCTATATCTCCAAATATCAGCATCTACATCAAGATGCTGATATATACAACTGTTGCCATACACATAAGAGAAAATGGAAGAAAAAAAACAAATAAGAAAGAAATGCTTTAACCACAAACATATTTTACTCTCATGTTGGGTCAAATAATCATATAAAGACAACAATTCCCCTGGATGGAACAAGTGAAAGCTTTGACACAGAAAGCTCACTACCTCTACTATTCTATCTCCAGGTTTCAAGGTTCCATTTTTGCCAGCTGGACTATCTTCAAGAACATGTTTGATGAAAATGCCCCTCATCACTTCACCATTGCTTAGACGACTCCCCATCCCTCGTCCACCAACAATGCTGATGCCCAAGGATTTGCTTGGTTCTCTCCAAAGTTCAACCCTATAAAAATAAATAAAATTGTAAACTCTTATAAGAAAACATAGGAGAAAATCTTCATGATATTGGTTTTGACAATTATTTCTTATACATAACACCAAAGTTATAGACAACAAAAGAAAAAATAGACAAACTGGACTTCCTCAAAATTAAAACCTTTTGTTCATCAAAGGACACTATCAATAGAGTAAAAAGGCAATCCACAGAAGGAAAAAAAATACTTGCTAATCACATATCTGATAAGGGATTAATATCTACAATATATAGAGAACTTCTTAAACTCAACAACAAAATAAAAGATATATAAATGGCCCATAAACACATAAAAAGATGCTTAACATCACCAGTCATTAGGAAAATACAAATCAAAACCACAATAAGATATCATTTCACATCCATTAGGATGGCTACTATAAAAAAAAAAAAACAGAAAATAACAAGTATTGGAAGGATGTAGAAACACTGGAACCTTTGTGTACTGTTGGTAGAAATGTAAAATGGTGCTGCTATGGAAAATAGTATATAAGTTCCTAAAAAAATTAAAAATAGAATTACCATGTAATTCAGCAATTCCACTTCTGGGTATAAACTCAAAAGAATTTAAAGCAGGGTATTAAAGAGATATTTGTACACCCATGTTCATAGAAGCATTATTCACAATAACCAAAAGGTGGAAGCAACTCAAGCATCTATCAACAAATGAATGGATAAACAAAATGGTATACACATATAACAGAATATTATTCAGGTTTTAAAAGGAAATTCTGAAACATGCTACAATATGGATAAACTTCGAGGACATCATGCTAAGTGAAATAAGCCATCTAAGTGAAATAAAGGACAAATGCCATATGATTCCACTCATATGGCGTACCTACAGTGGTCAAATTCATAGAGACAGAAATTACAGTGGAATGGTGGTCACCAGAGGCTGGGAGGTGAGAAGAATGGGGACTTATAATTAATGGGAATAGAGTTTAAGTTTTGTAAGATGAAAGAAGGTCTGTAGATGGATGGTGGTAATGGCTGCGGAGCAAAGTGAATATACTTTATACTGCTGAACTGTACACTGCAAATGGTTAAAATGGTTTAAAATAATAATAAATATTTTAATGCAATGGAGTAAATGTTATATATGTTAATTTTTACAAATATTATTTGTTCAGTTTATTAAGGTCTTACTAGTAGTAAAAGAAGATAGCTTTAAATGCTTCCAACTGTATATTTTGTAAGATCTGATAGATACTAAGGTATTTCTGAAGATGATTTGTTACAAGTAAATACTAGACTCACATTCCGGGCTGTGACACATACCAATGTAAAAGTATCATTCTGCAGAAACTTTAATATTACAGACATTAAGTAATCAAGAAATTCAGCTACCACTGAACAGATGGTAGCTTCTAAGCTTAGCAACCAAATCAAGGGAAAGAACACTCGTGTGCACACTGTGTCAGAAGCTTGCCTCTGTAAAAGACTTTCTTGCCAAGGCAAACCTGGATACTAAGGGCATGAAGATCAGTGGGTGACAAACTCTTGCATGACCTGATCCCACCACTACCTCCCTTCACTCTTCTCCTGTGGCTCTGCACTTTCCCCTCTCCACTCCGGCCACCATAGTATCTCCTTACCTTTCCTTTAGTTCCGCTAGCATTCTCTTGCCTTGGAGACTTGGCACTTGCTACTTCCTCTGCCTTAAATGTGTATCCCATACCAACAAAATAAATACATGAACTCATCTGTAATAACTGCAAATAGCTATAAGAGCTATGAATGGACTTAGAGTACACATCTTGTGAAAAGGTGGGGGTATAAGAATAAGGTGATTTGCGGTGAGGTGTTTGGCCAAGATGCTCAGGATGTTGGAGGAAAACATACCAGACAGAGCTTTAAGGAAATGATGAGATCCTACAATCTGCTCCATGCTGCGCAAAGGAAGACAATGTTGGACACTGAGTAGGAGAATAAATACAGCATGGTCAAATAATACTCTCAACATTGACAGGTGAGGTTCTAGAGGAGAGGAAAGGCTGAAGTTGGGACTCCTGTGAAATGAAGAAGGTCCTGGTAAGAAAAGGCTGGGGAATAAAAAGCACCAAAAAGAGAGGGAGTGGATGGGCAACAGGTCAAATGAAAACAGCTGCTGAGACACATCTTTCTTTGGTAAGTACTTTTTCTTAATTGGAATTCTATAATCCTAGAAACTCTACCTGTTTAGCTTAAAAGGATCTCAACATGACCCTTGATCTTACAAAGTCTTTGTGAATAAACTAGTTAAAATCCTCTTCACTGTTTTCTCTTAACTCTAGAATTCCATGAAAGAAAAAAACCAATATCCTTCCTTGTTTCTTAAAGCAGTTAGGTAAACTGGCAAAGTAAAGCAGTAAGGAATTTTAGCCATTGTATGTACATGTTTAAGGATCTAGAATATAGCTAAGGCTCCTTAACTCTCCTTTAAAAAAAAAAAAATGGAAAAAAAAAGAAGTCTCCTAGGGCCCTTTGTGTTTGGTGTAAATTAGAAAGTGATTCTTACGATTTCTTGAGTGATACAAAAAAAACCGCAGTGGCAGCAAACATTTATCAAGGGCTTATTATGTGCTCAGCATTATTTTCTAAGTGAGCTACATATACTTTCATTTAATTTCACATCTTCCCTACAAAGTGAATACTCTTATTAGCCCATTGTCCATAGAAGGAAGAGGAACAGGGAGGTTAAGTAACCTTTGGATAACAGCACCATATGCTCTCATAGGGTTTGGGACAGGTAGCAAAATTCTTCAACCACCCTCCCTAGAAGTAAACGCTGTAAATTCTTAAAACACTGAAGAAGATATCCAAAGATAGAGCTGCAAAAATGACCACAGGCATGAGGAACCAGAGTCAATATTCACTGAACAGAGTAAATATCCAAGGAGACCTAGAAAAGAAACAACTTACAGAACATGTTTACTTCAGAGTCAGTTACGTAGAAAAAATGGCAGCTTTTCTCGAGATTTATACATAGGTTTAAAAAAATGAAATGCAGAAAGGTAAAGGTAAAACATAGCTCTGAGACCAGACTGACTAAGCAGTAAACTGAGTCCCTGAGTTCAAGTCCTGCTCTTCTACTTAATAATTATGTGACACTGGGCATCTTTGTCTCTTTGTCTTACTTTCCTCAGCTGTGAAATGGAGCCAATTATAGTCTCCACATCAGAGTTTCTGTGAGGATTAAATTAATTATATTAACACACCTAAAATGTAAAACAAAAGCTTTGTCACATAATAAGCGATCAATAAATCTTTTGGTATGATGAGAATGATGATTATGATTACAGCAGTAATGAAAGCGAGATATGAAATTCAATCCATATAACAAATGAGCAAATGTGTACCCCATCCCATCAATCCTGATATACCCCCAACCCTGTTTATTAAGACAAGGTAGCGTTTTCCACCCATCAGATTGAAAAAAACTTTAAAGAATGATCCTGCGATGGGTTAAAAAGGATGTGGGAAAAAGAGAAGTCTCATATATTGGAAATAGAAGTAAAAACTGGTATAGCCACCTTAAAAAGCAAATTGACAACTACTAATAAAGTAAAAAATACATATAAATCTATGGGCCAGCAATTCTACTTCTGGATATATTCCTTAGGTAAATTATCCTACATAAGTGTAAAGAAATAGGTATATTTACTGCACAAAATTATTATGATAGCAAATAACTGTAAACTACCCAATATTAACCTGATAATAAACCTGAATAAACTGTGGCATAGTCATATATTGAAATACAACACAACTAAATTGAATTAATTAGATCTTTAAGTATCAAGCACGATTGATGTACAAAACATAGAATTGAGAGGAAAATAAAGCAAGCTGGGAAATAATACATACATAGTATGATACCTATTTTGTAAATGAAAATCACATGCAAAATAAAAAAGTAACATACCCTATTTCACATCTTAAAAATGACACTTCACTAAAAAGTGTTCTCTGTTTCCACACAAAGTAAATTTTTGTTGACTTCATGAATAAATGGCCCATCACATTTCCAATGCTGTAAAGCATGTTCATAACACTTACTCCTCATTTACTAAAAGCCCTGTTTATTCTGATCAGCTTTTTCATCATGTTCTACGAACTTTCCCCTAAAAGTAGTTTCGTGCTTCCAAAGAAGCACTACGTTAGTGAGTACAGAGTACCTTCTTTAGAAGTATTTATGGAAGCTTCAGACATTTTCTCTATGCAAGGTAATTACCACCTTTAGAGATGTCTTAGACTAATAAGAAGGTTAAAATTGAGGAGAAAAGCATAAAAATCTTCCAGTCCAGAAGTTATGCTCCTCTTTCACATAAGAAAATTTCATAATGATTCTTGTGTTCAATGCTTTCTCTTTGTTCAGTTATTAGTGACCAATATTATATCATTATATTAATAGAACAAGGCCAACCACTAATGGGGTACTCACTATGTGCCAGGTACTATGCTAAAGATTTTACATGCATTATCACAATTAATTCTCCCCCAAATTTAAAAGGTTCTATTATTATTAAAAAATTCTATTGAAAACCCCATTTTGCAGATGAAGCAGCTGAGACCTAGCAGAGATTAAGAAACTTGTCTTAGAAAGTGGCAAAGCTAGAATTTAAACATGGCTCTTATTGACTTCAACTATTTTGCATAGTGCCTTCTAAAAACTATTATACTTTTCATCTCATAATTTTCATATTAAAACCGAACAACCTATCCTTTTTCTATGTGATTACTGTCCTCCAACAAATTTCAAGTTTATCACTATGACCACCTGCTACAAAAGTTTCATCTAACTTACTTCTACCCCCATTGATTTTTTTAACCAAACTAAATGACTTTTGAAGAAACTTAAATCAAAATTTATTTTATTAATAGATGGCTGGAAATGCTTACTGTTTCTTTGAAAGCAACATAAAATGACATTTTCGGTATTGTGAAAATATTTAAATATGATGGCCGCAGACTCAAGTTCATTTCTGAGCAGGGAAAAATCATTAAACTGTATTCCATCTCTGAACAGCAGGAATTTCTCTTGAGCATTTTATGTACTCACTATATAACAAATACTAATGTTTACTAAGCACAAGGCACCATGATGATGGTTACCTTTAGATCTGTCTGCAGGGAATATCCAATGATGATTACTTAACATTTTACACTTAAAGCAAAATACATTGTATTATTCTTTAATTGTTTCATGTGTTTCTATATCTTGCCCAGCCAAGTACATTAGAATGTCTCTGAAGGCAGGATTTATGTTTTATATTTATTTCCCTATTGTTCACAAAATCATTGGCTTCAAGTCTAGTTCCATAACCAAGACTCAATAAATTCTTATTAAACTGAAGGTAACTTAGCATGAACATGTCTACCTCTTAATAATGCACAATGATATATCTGAGTATATTTAGAAAAATAACCTCTCTATTATATGTGAGACTGATGCTAGACAGACATGCCTTAGGATAAACTCAGCCTCTGTGATAACAAGGCTGCTTACTTTCTCACATGCACACATTTCGAATATGTATGTTTGAATATCTAGTTTCTACAAATGCTAGATAAAATTTAAATGAGCATTTAGTGTTATACCTAGGATCCGATTCTACAGAATGTATTATCTATTCCAACTACATACACATAATTTTATCTAATTTTATTTAGTCCCTATTATGTGTCAGATCCTCACATACATGTTAGCTTTAACCCTGTGTGATACACATTATTTTCTCCAGTGTATACATGAAGAAATGGACGGTTAGAAATAGTACACAACTTGCCCGATGTGACAAATAGTAAGCTGTAATCCAGTACTTGAAACCAAACTTTCCTATCTTTAACCACTGTACAGCCATTGAGTGAGCAGAATACAGACACAGTCCTTACCGCCTGGGCTGATTCCAACTGCTGTAAGCTGCATTTTGAAGTTCACTTTCTTCTCCTTCTCCCTCTTCGCGCTCTGGTAGCTCTGGAATGTCTCTGTTTACAGAGTTACACAATGAGTACTCAAAACCCTGGTAAAATCATGCAAGGCTGTCTTCTACGTACTTTATTGTTGTTTTAGCTGAAAATGCAGAACTGCTTTGTATTTTGACCATATCTGGCCAATAAGTATTATATATAACATTTTTATAGCAGGGGGAGAAGAAAACGTAACAAAGCAAAATAAAAACCTTACATGAGACTCAATCTACCATAACTTAGTCCGGCTATATAGCTGAATACAAAAATCTTGTCTAGTCTGTTTCTTTCCTGATGAAACATGGGAAAACAAAAGAAAGGAGTAGGAAGAAGGGGATAAATACCAAAATTTAAAAAAAAAACTCTTCAACAAGTATTTCTTAAGTTCCTTCCATGTGTAAGAATCTGCTAGAGGCATCATGTGGGTTATAAGCATGCACAGCCCTGATCCCTGACCTGAAGGAATGTCTCATTAAGTATGACAGGAATTTAGCATCTCTGCTTCCTGATAATAGACCAATACTTCCCCTTCAACTTTGGAAAAAAAAGTGGAAAATGCTTCTGGTCCAGCTTCAGCCTATCCAGAGGATTGGATACAGAATACTTCTTATAGGAAGCAGTTTACCATGCACTTGTGTTCAAGGTTACTTTTCGATTTCCACAGCAATTCAGATTTTGTCAAATGCCAAGCATGTACTGAAATTTGTCCAGTCTGTTGACTGACTATAAATAAAACTACAATAACAACTACATCAAGAAATATTTTGTTTTTCCAATGGCATACTTTGCATCAACAAGTGATATTGTAAGTACAATAGAGAATGGTCGAATTGATTAGTGTGCCCTTATGCTGTTGCTAAAAGTCAGATTTCTAAATAAACATGTCCACATATTCCTTTTAAAGTAGAGAAGACAATAAAAATTCTGATTCAATAAATGTTTTCAGTTGATTTTTATAGAAATGAAAAATGTTAAGAAAGTATATATTCAAATTATAGCCATTCTTCACTGAGAGGAATACTAAATTATCTCAAATTACATAATTTTTGGACTTTGAGATCAGAAGTCAAGTAATCCAATAATTCATCTGTGCTTGAATGTGCTTCATAACATTCTGGCAAGCAACTGTCCAGGCTCTCCTTGAATGTGTCATTCTTTCCTGGACTTCAATGATATATTTGTTTGTAAACCCTTACAATGAAATCTATTAGGTCCTGCCCCTCAGTTTTGTGTTTGAATTCCCCTTTTGTGAAAATTGAAGAATTGAAAATTGAAAAGAATTGAAAATTCAAGCCTTCTCTGAATGAGGCTGGGATTTCTAGAGTCTAAGCCTGATGGTAGGGCAGAACTGTTGGGAAGAGATCTAAGAGAGAGGTTCTAAAAATGATGTCAAGGAGTTGACTGAGAAACAGACAGTCCAAGTGAAGTCCTCATCCAGAAGACGCAAGGGAGAGAAGTGAAAACTAGGCCTAAATATAGCTGGAGAGAATATGATAGAAAAAGCAGGTCTGACAGATAGTCAAGAATGGGAACTTAGAAAGAATCCCCCAAATATAAATATATATTGACAGCCATGAGATGAGGGGAGGAGGTTCTTAGACCTAAAAGCCTAAGCTGTAGGAGGTACTCAGAAACATTCTTATCCATGCTGCATCATACTTCTGCCTTTTTAGCTATCAGAAGATAAATATCCTGAATTGTCTCATACAAGAACCCCAATGTCTTGAAATGATTCTATAATCTTGAATCTTTTCACTAACCCAACATGTTGCCCTCCTCTAACTGTGCTGCTGTTTATCCATCTTAGAGTGTGGTTTCAGGGACTCAAGTATCATGTCCTTCTGCACTCACTCAGCCAAAAAAAAAAAAAAAAGACTTCTGTGCTCCTGTTACCCTGTCTGTTGCATAGCAACAAAATTTCTGTCAACTATAATAACTAACTCTTTATATCTGTATATAGGTTCCAGGTAAAGTAACTGGCACAAAGACACACAATAATGTAGTAGAGCTGAGATCCAAATCGAGGCCATCATACCAAAAACTTAAGCTTCTAAGCTCCATGCTATATTGCCATGTATTTTTATGTGGCACATGTTTTACAGACTTGCGCAATCTTTATTTGGATCCATTGGTTAAGAACATGAAGTCTGACTGCTTATATTCTACACGTGGCTCTGACATTTATTAGCTGTGAGACTGGGGCAAGGTACTTAACCTATCTCTGCTGCAGATTCTTCTTCTGTAAAATGCAGATCCTTTTGTTCTGTTTTAAGCACCTGGATATCAGGAGCAAATACACTTTATCTGCAGTGACATAACTAGTCACAGCACGGGATGATCCAGGCCATTCTCCTTTTTGTGCTGGGGATAGAAGCACGATGCTGAAAATGGCTTTCCTTCTAACAATTTTTGAGTATTTTAAAGCTAACTTAAGAGGACTAAGATAATACCTGGTATATTCTTTAAGCCATTTGAAATAATATTTCAGAAGGACATGGAAATGACTATTTTTATCATTTTGATAAGAAGTACTGGGAAACTATAATCAATTCATGCCGTTAACCCTGAGATGGAAATCCTGGAGTGCGGCTGAGCTTTGTACAGGGTGGAGTGAATACATTTGTCCCCCCCAACCCCTCCTGTCTGTGGGTTCCACATCCATCACCAACTATAGATCAAAAATATTTGGGAAAAAAATGGATGGCTACATCTGTATTGAACATGTATAGAATTTCTTTTCTTCTCATTATTCCCTGAACAATACAGTATAACAACTATTTTCAAAGTCTTTACATTGTATTAGGTATTATAAGTAATCTAGAGATAACAGACAGTATAACGGAGGAAGTGCATAGGTTATATGCAAATACTATACCATTTTATATAAGAGACTTGAGCAGCTGTGGATTTTGGTATCCTCAGAGGTCCTGGAACCAATCCGCTGTGGATAACGAGGGATGATTATACTCCTTTTCCCATAAAATTCATGAGTCCTTTAAGGACCATGATGTTCCTTCACTTTATTAAACACCTAACAGACCTTTCCCTTTCTCTAACAGTTTCTGTGTACTGTGCTCGTGTATAATTTGCAGAGGAAACAGTGATGCAATATAATGATAAATACAGGGTCACTGGACACAACGGTATTCTGGGATGTTCTGACATCCTCTAGGGAATGGTAGAACTCATCTGAGAAGACCTCAGAATGCTTGTAAGGCCATTTCTGCTATACTGTATGCTTAAAGAGAAATTTGTTTCTCAGTTATCAGTGTCAAGTGAAAAAAACAGGCCAAAAACTGAAAGTACAAAATGGTACCTTCTTCATGGAAAATCAGATTGACATTATTTCTTTTCCTGCTCTGAACTCAGTCAGCAGCAGCATTAAAGCTCAGTTCTTGTCTTTCCTGTGGGGGGTTGGGAGGAGGGACAATCTTTTCCTTTATTATTTAAAGATTCTTAATAAGTTGCATATTAAGAGCCTTCAAAAAGTTTTCTAACACACATACATGCCATCACCAACATTCTCCATAAGAACAAAAATAACTATTAAAAAATATTTCTGGATTTGTATGTATGTTAATAAAGGAATAAATAACATTTCTGAAGATATATGATGATATTTATAAAAGACGAAAAACATTATGCAAAACCATACAAATTGTAGGCTCTAAGAAAATAATAAAATCATATTTATCTATGAGGTGAATTATCAGAATTTAACATGTTAAAAGTACTATGCCGGATGGTAGAATTAAAGGATTATTTTAATTTCTTGATTTGAATATTTATATATTTCTTAAAATTTCCATATTATATAATATGTAATTGGGCAAAAGTGAAGAACATTTTTTTTAAACCTTGGAAGAGAGAAAGGCATTCAGACTTTTTCTTTGCTCCAGTCCTCTCTCACTCTGGATTCAAAATGCCTCTTTAAAACTTGCTGTATTTTTCATTCATTGTAGTTGACTTAATGTTTCATTTACCTGCCAGCGTATGAAGAAAAAATGTCCAGTGCCATTATTTCTCCAGATTGTTGTTCCAAGCTCATTTTGAACTCTTCCAAATGTTCTGCAGGCACATAAGTAATTCTGGAATAAAACACAATCCATGAAAGCAAAGGGAAACAAAGTTTTCCCTGTTAGGAAAGCTTCTAAAATACAGAAAAAAGATTTTATTGTCCCTTCATCCCGACTTTTTCACACATCTCTTTTAATCAGCATACTCAGCAGAGAATCCAAAATTCAAAATCATAAAGTATTCTACAGGCAAGAATAACAACAGAAATTAATTTTTAAATGCTGCTGATAAACTATGTGTTTACCAGTAATCATATGGGGGAGAAAAGCAGTATTATTTATTTTTCCAAATGAGAAGGCTAATAGCAATTTTTTGAAGTTAAGGAGACTTACAAATCCTTGGGATAATAATTGTCAGTAATAACATCAATTTTGCCCAAAGAGGTTTGGGTTCCCTAGCAGAAACAAATTGCGTATACTCTGTTAAAACACTGAATATCACAAATTACTTTCCATAATACATAATTAATTATAGATATTAACAAGAATTATAAATAATCATATTAGCTCTATTAAAGTTATGAATTCTTAAGTCTGAAGTAGAAGTTAAACCATTTAAGTTTATGGAAAGATTCTAACTAAGTCATAGCAATTTCTTTTAAATTTACTTTGGTTTCAAAGAAAATCCTGCTGTTTACACTTGCATGGCCATTTACTAATTGAACAAGTACTGACTGAATGTCTATTACGTGGAAGACACCATGCTAGATGCTGACTACTGCTGTAATGATTAGAAACTGATATTTGAAAATTCAAGTTTACTGCTATCCTATAAGGCTATTTACATAGTTGATACTTTTAAGTAAGTTGTTCCAAGATTCTCAAATTAATCAATAGAAAGGTAAGAGAAATACTGTATCTAAAGTCAATACATGAGGTTTGTAAAACTAAAAAAAGGTGTGTACAAAATATGCACGATATAGAAATCATGAAGACTATTAAACCATCTGTCCATAATTTATCAGTTAAAACAATAAGTATATAAAACCTCAGCACTGAATGGCAAGGATAAAATGATTGTCTTTTATGTTTTAATAAAATAAAAATCATACCAATGATACAATTTATTGAGAAAGATTTATAATTTCAGGTATATTGGTCATTTCATAGAAAGTATTCACTCTTCCACTTCCCCAACGTATGAGGTCACTTATGTTTGGAGTCAGAAAAAACAGTTATATTTTACACAACAAAAAATACAGATAAATATAAAACCTAAAATCTTAAAAGACTGTTCAAGAAAACTGGCATTGTTTAAAAAGCCAGGAAAAGGAGAGGGGGTAAAAGGCAGGACACAATAACAAAAACAATAATCAGTGCAAAGTATTTAATTTTAAAACTGGTTTAAGAAGGTAAAGATGTTTCTATCACAAAAATGTTGAAAATGAGTTTTCCTCTATATTTGTTCAAAGCTATTTTTTCTTTTACCAAAGGATAGAGAGTGAGGCGTTTTACAAATATTTTTCTGATACTTTGGGTAGCAGCAATAAAGAGCAAAGGAGGCAGTTGTCATAAATATTTAGCCCAGTGTAGACAGTGAGGCCACCAGAACAAGCATCCCACAATGCAATTGCACATGCGGTTCAATTCTAACACACGTGTGGTCACACGACCACACAAAACCTCCAAATCACCAACAAAAAATCCCAAAGCTGAATTACGAGCTGCATAAACACACTGAAGCAGTTTATTTGAGAACTGTACTCAAAATTATTAAATGTAAACTAACCTTTAGTTACACAAAGAGTAGAAGAAAAAAAGAATACCATTAATGATGCCGAAATGTGATATGGCTATTAATGCAGAGACTGAGCCTCCGCGTGCAGACAAGATCATTCCCTTACAAAGGAGCTTGAAAGCTCACGAGTTGGAAAACATGATTTTCAAATGAGTTCACAATAATCAGTGCAATATGAAAATGTAACAATCTCATAGCTCTGCTGGAATTTCTGTTCTTATATAAATGAAGAAAACAAGCCAAAATTTATACACTGAATCTATATCTGGATCTATCCCTGCATTGGGACATTACAAAAGCACAAAATGGTTTTCACAGACAAGTTGTAACACACAGCCATAATGAGCTTTTGAATCACCGATACTCACACATAAAAGGGGGCTCGATCATCAGCAGGTGCTGCAGAAAATCTAGAATGTGAGGCATACGCCGCAGCATCTTTTTACAATGGTGTTAACAAATGTCAATGTCTTGTGCTGAATGTGATATGCATACATATGTAGTTAAAAGTGGGTGCTCCTGGTTGATTTTTTTCCCCTTTCCACCTCCCTCCCGTCTACACCTCCCCCAGAAAAGCATCTGCTCTTTACTGGTGTCTATAGCAGTGATTATTAACAAGCATGGAAAAATGTAACTGCAATCAATCTTTTATTCCTTGATCAGGAATTCATCCCACATTTTAGGTTAAGGCAGGTGAATTCTGATTCAGCTCAGTAATTATCTGGCAGATGTTATAAGCAGCTGCTGCTAAGCGTAAAACCCTGGCTATTATTACAGAAATATAAGAGCTCCTGGCAAGGTGGAGTGAGAAGTGAAACAGAATGCATTCTGGTGAGGCTTCACATCTGGTTTTACATAGAAAATAATGAAACCTGGAACTTAAACTGGCTGTTCTTGAACTCTTGAAACTCAAATTATCTACCCAGGCATGCGTGAACACACACACACAAAAGTTCCTTGCTATCTATCGTAAATAGCAAAAAAGAAATCAGTGCATTGTCTCAATAAGCAATGCTTTCCCTAAAACCAATCACTTTATGTAACTGAACCAGAGTCTTTTTTTAAGTCCCTACAATACACCTCTCCACCACCACCCAGATTAAGCCAGGTTCATAACAAGAAATAAACAGAAAGAGATGTGGATGGAGCCCAGATCCAGGTAATGAGTACAAAGCTTAATGGGCCAGAGGCAGTGCTATGGTTCCATTCAGAATAATGGAAGGACTGGACTTCCCTTTTGGGATGATTACTCACATAGCTTTCAAAGTAACTCTAAACCTTTAGTTTCATTCATGTGGCAAGTTTCATTCATTCATCAGGCAAGTGATGGGAAGCGGACGAGGCCAAAAGTGCTTCGTGCAAAATGCACAGAACATGCTGTTCAGCCCTGGTCAATCTCAATGGCTGACTATCTGTGCTTTATCACCTAACATTTTTTTCTAAAAAAGAATATATAAGAATTAAGTTCTTTCTATCTTTGCTTCAATGAGTCAAGCTATAATTAGCTGAATAAGAACATTAGTAAAACATTTGAGAAGAAATCAATGTGTGTGTTGACGGCGCGCGCACGGCCTGTGAGAGAGAGAGATTGGTTGACTGATTTCTGGAAGAGGGAAGGTTGTAGGACTTTTCTTTTTTTTTTAAATGTCAGATTCTATAGAACATTTTGCCTCCTGAGAACCTAAAGCAATTACTTACGAAGCTAGTTCTCTAGATGGCCTTTATGGTCATCATAAAGCTGCTGCCAGCATGACTGGGTAAATTCTGCTGAATCAGCAAGCAGAGGAAAACATACACAAAATTAAAAAAATGAGGAAAGGGAAAAAAAGACTTTTTGAGCTTGAAAATCCACCTCAAAACTTTTCTTGAGTTAACTAGATGCATGACTTATGCCAAACTGTCACAACGGTCTTATTTTTTGACCACTTTTAAAGTTCTATAGTATAGGTAAGTGGTAAGGCTAGCACCAAACACCAATTCTGGTGCTCAGAGTGCCAAAGAGTTGGCCGGGGACCCGTATCAGTGCACAGAGCAGAACACATACATCATGACACAATAAATATCAGTTACTAGGCCATCTACATTTTATACCACATCTAATTCTATGTAAACTAAAACCTTGCAATAAATACACAAGCTCCATGTGGATCTATATCATTCATCTTTTAAGCAAAAGGAAGGAACGCTGGCCACAAGTGGTGAGAAACGAGAATAAAGTTTCTCTTTTCTTGTGATAGAAAGACTGATTTATCTCTAATGATGTTCATTTGTACTTGAATTATTACAAGATAATTAAGGAACAGTAACATGATCTGATGATCTCTTAAAATATAAAAGTCAAAAAGGCATTTGAAAATATGAAAGCCCATTAGTGAAAATTCTTCCTAAAAATAATACTTCTTTTATGAAACACAGCAGAATCCACTCCAAATGGCATATACTTTTCTGCTTTTTATTGAAAGCAGAATGAAAAACAGATTGTAAATATAGTTTTTGTTACCTAAGTTCTAGCAATACATAGTTTGCAAAAGAACCAGTAATATAGAATGCAGTCAGTAAAATAACATTAATACAAAAAAGTCTCCCAAACTGGTAATCATTAGATCAATTTAAAGTAAACAATCTTTCCCTGAGCTCTTATTTGATGATTTTATCCCTCAAATATTAAACTCAAATATTCAATGGTTAATGCTAGAGGAAAAAGCCATATTGATGAGGTGTGACAATAAAGTCATGAACTTATTTTTATGTTGGCTCAAGGAATATTTAGTGACTTAAAAACCAAACCACATATATGATGTGCTTTTAGTACATTATGGGATTATGGGAAATTTTAAGTACTTCCCTTCAAAATATCTGACATAACCTATAATCATACTATGCCAACATATTAATGAATACCCTCAGGTCAAGAGGTAGTTCAAGAAAGGGTAAGTTATAGTTCAGACAAGCACAGTTCTATACGGTCTTTCTCATGCCTGGCCCTTAAAGAGCTGGTTTGGTTCCAGGATTCAAAAAGGGCAATTAGGTACTGTACAATGCCTTATATTAAGGCCAATCCAAACTTCTTTCTAAGGTCCTAAGAGTGGATCTGCTATGTGAGAGCCACATCACGTTCCGCACGCAGGGTTGTTATAGAAATCATTGGAGAAGTAAAATTAAAAACACAAAGCAACATGTTTTCAAAATATTCACATTTTTATAGTCTTAGACTATATTTACAATCAAGAACTAGTCAAAAGTAATCTCTTGAGTGATTTATATTAAATATGTGATAACTTTTATATCTCAAATAGAAGTATATACTAAAAAAAATTCTGATTAATTAATTGAATTTCCTGAATTTCTCAAGCCAAACTGGGGCCCAAATGATACTTACTTTATGTCAGGCCCAATGAGTGAATGTCTCCTCAACATAGCTCGTGCCTGGGCATTGGTTAAACTGATGGTAGATTCTTCATTAATGGACAAGATGCAGTCTCCAACGGCAATCCGGCCATCTCGACTAATGGCACCGCCATGAATAATGCTTCGAACAATCACCCCCAAGCCATCTTTATTAGCACTTACTGTCATCCCTATGGGAGAAGAAAAATGCGGATATGTATTAAATATGGGATTTTCAAATTCATTTTAATTTTAATTTAATAGTCCCTATGGATTTGTAGATAAAAGATAGGAATAATATTTTTAGCCAATAAAAAACAGCAGGAAAAAAGGAAAAAGTATTTGTAACATAAATATTTTAAGTCAACTTAAAAATGTTTGTGAAACTGTATATGGATAAAAATACTCCATGTTAAATACATTAGAGATGAAGCAGGTCTACATTGTGGAATGAATGTACTTTATACCATTTGATACGTTGCCTCCTTAATGTGACAGTGTCAAATTAATTTATTCTATAATAGCAGGTCATCCCTTATACATGTAATAGAATAAAAACAGGAATACAAACGGAAAATTAGTTCTATAAATTAAGAAATCCTCTGCTTTTACCTTGTTTCTGGATCATTTGCTCATTCAGAATCTATTTACTATATAGTTACAATGTGCTAAGTACTACACTGTTTGCTTAAAATAGAAAAGTATAGCATAGAATTCCTAGCATCAAGAAGCTTATATTCAAGTCCTAATATCCAGAGCCTATCATAGTGACTGCAGGTTCAGTAGTTTGTTAAACTGAACTGATATGAATTTCATTTTAATCTATCCTCACTCCATCTCTGAACTTCTTGAGCTCCCAATTTGGAAATTCAATTGTCCTCTTGACACATTCCTTGGATGTCTCATGGGAAATGCAACCTCAGAATGCGTAAAATGAACTTGCAATTTTTAACCTCCCCTTATTTTTCCATTTTTCTTTCCCTTTTGGCAAATGGAACTATCACACCTCTCTCCATTTTTATTCAAAGCAGAAATATTGCAATCATTCTTGATTCCTACCTCTCTCTTAATCCCTATATTAAATCCAACATTAAGTCCTGTCATTTCTATGTTCAAAATTTGTCTTGAATCCACTTACCTTTCTCTATTTTGATACCAACCCGAGATCAAGCCAATGCTTTCTTTTGTCTGACTTTTGGCAATAGCCTCCTAACTGGTCATCTGCCTTCCAACAGTGTCTCCTTCAATGCATTCTTCTCACAGCAGACAGAGAGACCATTACAAAAAGACAAATCACACTCCAACGATCCCTTGGTTACAACCCTTTAGCAGTTTCCTGTCATGCTAGTATATAACAAACTTACTTGGCAAAGTCTACAGAGCACTGGTGCCCTGGCCCTCCCAACGTGTATCCTTCTCTTGTGTCACGTCCTCCTTGGCTCCCTGAGTTCCAGCCACAACAGCTTTCTTTCAGAAATACATCTCGTTTCTCCCCATTTTCAAGTCTTTGCCTGATACCCTCTTTCTTTCCCTTGCACAGCTAACTCCCGCTCACTCTGCAACATCACTTTCTCAAAAAGGCCTTCTCCACAGACTCTATTTGAATTAATGTTCCCTTTATACCCTTCCCTCATCCTATTCCTTCAAAAATATAAAATCTTTGAAATTATGTTTAAAACTTTGCAAAATAACATAAATTCACTTAAAACAAAGTACTAAAAGTTTCCTCCAAAATAGGATTATAAAATTAAAGATAAGGTGAGACATAAAGCTATCAGGGAATTTATAAAAACTTTCTTTGAAAGAAGTCACAAATTCCTTTTCAGGCTTCTATGTATTTTTTTAAAATAAGGTCTTTCCAAATACTAATTCTAATCATACCAAATTAGATACGCTATTTCAAACATTTTAAAGAACAACTCTGATTATGTTTCCAGCCTAATATTTCATGCCTGGAAATGGGCAAGCCAGTCTCCTAGTTATTGTTTTCTAATAGAAGTAAACATTATCAAATGTATTTAAAATATTCTGTTAAGACTCATATTAATACTCATTCCATTAATAATACTCATGATTTTTAAATTATTAAGACAACTCTGTTTACCATAAAACAAGACAGGTGGGTTTCTTATAAGAAAAGAGGCTGGCTCTGAAATGTTTAAAAAAGTACTCTAGTTGGTCCTCATACAGCCACTCTTCCCTTCAAAACCCACCAAAAAACAGTACTATTAAAATAAAAATGTGTGACCACAAAACAAAATTTAACTCAGCCTACCACACTGGGAATCTAACTTGTCATCTTGTTGTCCTTAGCACCACACAGTATACAATAAAACTAGTCACAGACAGGAAACAAGTCATCATGAGTGAGCTATGGTCAACATGACCTCTGAATTCATTTTTAATAGTATATTTAATTCACAAATCTATCAGTTACTAAGGCTGTCAGGTCATGTCAACCATATAAACCAAGAGGTTGACATCAGTTAGCTCAGCTCATACTTTCCTTTCACCAAATGACAATTTACATGGTTCAAAAACTTGAAGATAATAGCCACTAGTTAGAATTTTGTTGTAACTTGTAAGATCTCTCAATTTTTTTGTTGAAAAAAGAATAGCCCAAATCAGGTACTGTGGAACCAGAGAACTGGTAATAAATTTCAGTGCTACGACTTTTAATCAGTGTGACTTAGGACAACTGACTTAATCTCACACAGGGACTCAGTTTACACATCTCTAAAATGGAGACAGTATTATTATTAGGGTTATTTGAAGAATTGAAAAAAATATGTGGAGTACCTTTCAAAGTACCTAACACAAATTGCTCAATAAAGTGCAGTTGCAAAACTAAAAAAGAAAACTCACAGGATATGTTTACAATGTATCTCTATCACAAACCAAAGTTATATTGCTCTCTAAAGGGTAAATACAAGTCTTAATTCAGCTTCAAAATGAAACTTGTTATTATAGCATCATAACATGCCCTTGGGTAACTTGAGTACTGGATGATGTGAGAACTGGAGACAAACTGAGGTTTGAGTCTTGACTCTACCTCTTAAGGGCTGAACACTTTCTGAGAAATCCCTGAGTCTATCTATGCTTTATGCTTCTGTATGTAATCAGTGAAGGGAAGATAATCTCTTTCTCCTGTTTTTTTTTTTTTTTTTTTTTTACTTCAAGACCTAATATAACGTAATTAGCCAATGGACCACAGACCTATCAAAAATCAAGATTAGATTTTTTTAAAGGTCACTACCTACATGTGTACATATGCATGTATATCTGTATATAACATTCCCACGATAAATTTAATAAAATTAAAAGAAACCCCAAGTGATTCATGAATCAAAACAAATGCATGATAGCTTTGACAGAAACCTATCATTTATTAATTTCTTCTGGTAATCACTAAAGAAAGAAACATATTATCCAGAAAGCTAAAACTACAAGCAACCTCATATAGCTCATTAATGGGAAAGTACGAATCTAACAAAATGAGCATACTGATAGACATACTTTCCTACCAGTACAAAGTCAGCCTCTATTTATATTTTCTAAAATATTATTTATCACACTTTTTCTTACTTCGAGTTGTAAAGGCAACACCTTCCTACATTAAAGCTTAACTGAATGCTTTAATTGAATTTTACAAGATTTTTCCTGATTCCTTTACATTTAGTTATTCTAAGTACTATAGAAGTCTTAAAATTGAACATTTCCTGTTAAATGAGATAACAGAGAAATGTTCTCGCCTTGGCATGCTGTAAATTTGAATTCCAAGATTCTAGAGGAACACCAGGTGCAATGGCTCACACCTGTAATCTCAGCATTCTGGGAGGCTAAGGTGGGGAGGATTGCTTGAGCTCAGGGGCTCAAGACCAGCCTGAGTAAGACTGAGACCCATCTCTACTAAACACAGAAAAATTAACCAAGTGTCCTGGTGCACAACTGTAGTCCCAGCTACTTGGGAGGCTGAGGTAGGAGGATCAATTGAGCTCAGGAGTTTGAGGTTGCAGTGAGTTATGATGACACCACTGTACTCTACCCAGGGAAACTGAGCAAGATTCTTGTCTCCAGAAAAAAAAAGATGCTAGAGGAACCTCACTGGGTCCCAGAAAATCAAACAGCCAAGGACAAAGCCCTATAAATATCTTAGGTATATAAATTAATTCAAATAATGGAAATGAAGCAGAAAAGTAAAACTAATAGCTATTTACACTTTTATATTATAATTTGGGTGGTAAACTAATGGTGCTATGATTTTACACATAAATGTTTTACTCTCATAAAACAAATGAAAGAGTTCTTTTATACTTTAATTTTAAAATCAAGCTTTTAAGGTTTAAATGGATTTCTACATATGATAAAAAAGAAGGACATTTCTACCCTTTACTATTTTTTTCTGAAAACTTAATTAATCTAGTATATTTTTATATCAAAATTTAAAAACTAAGGTGGAAGCAACCCACCTTGAAGTGTTCATCAATAGATGAATGGATAAACAATAAAAATGCAGTATACACACAAAACTGAATGTTATTCAGCCTTAAAAAAGAAGGAAATTCTGACACATGCTACAATATGGATGAAACTTGAAGACATTATGCTAATTGAAATAAGCCAGTCACAAAAGGACAAATATTGTATGATTCCACTTATATCAAGGACCTAGAGTAGTCAAATTCATAGAGACAGGAAAAAGAATGGTAGTTGCCAGAAGCTTAGAGTATGGGAAGATGGGGAGCTATTGTTTAACAGAGAGTTTCAGTTAGGGAATATGAAAAAGTTCCAGAGATTGATGATGGTAACAGTTGTACAACAATGTAAATGTACTTAATACTACAGAAATGTACATTAAAAATGATTCAAATGGTCAATTTTATGTTATGTATATTTTATCACAGTAAAAAAAATCAATATATCTGGACATATTAATAATAAATAAGAAAATCCATATAATCTTCTCAACAGATGAAGAAAAGTGTTGATAAAATTCCACATTCTCTCTGTAAACTAAAAACAGATAACCATAACAATGGCCTGATTACAAAACCAGGTGTAATTAAACTATGGCTCTTACAAGTGCTTAACTCCTAATTCTTAATTCCACTCTAACTCACCAACCCATAGAATGATATTCTTAAAACACAAATCTGACCATGTCACTCTTCTGCCCTTAGCACTCACTGCCTATAAGGATTTTAAGGCAGGAGAGGGCTGCAACAAAAGTCCTGCATCCTGCACACAAACCCACCCAGCAGTGGTCTCCCATCTACCATTCCTGTAGCTTGAACTCTTGCTTTGCCTGGCATCACACCACACTTCATCCATACCAAACACGATTCAGTAATGTTTCATATCTCTCTGCATCAGTACTAGCAGCTTCCAGCTTTTTCCAGTTCTTCAATTATGTACTGAAAACCTCCTCTTTCAAGACCTGAATCAAACATCTCCTCTCTGAAACTTTTCTAAAGTGTTCCACACTCAGAAAGTGGGGATAAGCTATTTCCTCTTTTAAGCCTTCAGTATTCTCTAAATGAGTAACTATCATAGCTTGTATGATATTAATATTTTAATGCTTCCTAGGATTTTAAATGGTGATTAGCTTACTCTCTTAAATTCATGTTCCTTGAGAAAAGTGACTATATTATGATGTTTCTGCATAAAGGCTAGAATACAAAAAACAATAAATGGTTGGTAGTTGAGTAAATAAATACATTAGAATAGGGCTTTGCAAAATCTCTGTCTTATAAGTTGTTCAACAAAAAATGGGTTTTATGGCCAATTAAATGTGAGAAATGATGCATTTGATGACCTCTTCTTAGCGATCCACAATGCACATTGAGGTATCAAAGACACTGAGAAGTAATACAAACAGAAACTTGTCATCTTAAATTTATAATACCCTAAGTTTTTAACTTGGAATCCATTTATAACTCCTGCTAACATCCTATAGAACTAGGATTCTGAGTAATATGCTTTCTCAAACACTGTATTAGCAGATAATTTAATTCCAACATGGCTTAGATATCTATAATACCTGTCTCATAATTAATGAATATTGGAAAGCTCTGGAGTTTAAATTCTGTATCATTCTATTAAATGTAATATATAAAATATTGCAACAAAGTAGAAATTCCCTCCTATAATTCTCTATTTAGCTGCTGTTGGTACTACCCAGCCACCACCAAACGTAACAAAATCTAGGAGATAAAGGTTAGAATCCCAATCACCAAATAAACACTGCTGAATTCCTCTGCCAAGTCTCAAACTTAACAAGGAAACAAGACTCTGCCTAAGACATCAATGTAAAGGGTATTGAATGGTTACTTCATAGAAGGAACAGAATCTCTCATACTGAGGTAACCAGAGAACCCTGGGCTACATTTGGGGATTCAGAGCAACTGATCTATTATCCTGTTTGTCAGTACCAAGTAACAGGGACAGGGCTGAGTCATATTGCTGCTTAACTCAATGAGAGAATAAATGTGCTCTTTCTCAACACAGTTTTAGCTATTGTAATTAGGATTTTATTTATACAGGAAGTCTTCTTTGCCCAATTCATAGGATTTTGTGATTATAACCAGCCGAAACACTTTGTGGGTAATAAAAAAAATCCTGCCACCTGGGAAGAACTATTGAATAACTCACATTTACATTTTGGTGGTGGCACACCTGTCTATCTTTTTAGTCTTTATTTCAGTGAATGAAAGAAATTAAATACAAACTGACTTATGCATAACTAGTAACATTCAAAGAAACTAATAATTTACTTTTTCAAAGAATTTAGAATTCCAAATTGCTGACTTTTCATTTCCTAAGAATTCCTTTTCTGATTTGCTGTTTCATACACAAACAATTCGTATATCTTTTACTTAAATGTAAATGAGGCTTTTGAATACTTTGAAATAATTAAGAGAATGAGGGATTTATGTTTGTATGAAGTAAACAAACTTGTTAACCATTTCAGAAAAAATAATGAGCACATAGAAAGAAAACCCATAAAAAACACAGGAAGATTTCTAGCATCTATTTTCTCATCTATAGCAAAAAATATCAAAGCCCTTGTTAAGGGGTTTGGGAGAGTAGTCGGTAAATGTGGAAGATAAGGAACTTACCTAGGCTAGAATTGCCTTTTGCTATAGTAATAGTCCTCTCAAAAGATTCTTTGGATACATTTTGGAGCATGGCACACTCGGCATTAGAGGCCAGGGAGCTCTGTTCGATTAAGTACTCAGAGCCCTGAAAAAAGGAAAAAAACAAGTCACATGGCAAGGAAAACTAGACTTTGGAGTGTGATTTCAACATCGTGCATGTTCTCTAATTGGTTGTACTTTATTGAGCAACAATCTATAACCAAAACAAGTTCACAGGTTGCCTTCTTGAAATCTCAGTGTCAGGAAGCACTCATTTGAAATGAGGAGAATAGCCAGACTGCTCTGACACATCACTGTCCCCTACATCATTATAATACATACACCATATCTTTAAGATATTACCTTTCCAGTAGAATCAGATAGCACAGGAGAGGTAAGTTCTGCACTTGATATAACTTCACTTGGTAACTGAGATTCAGTCCATGCTACTGTGTTTTCATGTTCATATTGTTGTTCAAGAGCATTTGCAGTTGTATTATAATCATTTACGGTAAAGCCAGAAACAGGCCCTATGCTCAAGTCTACTGCAGGTAGATTCTCGTCCTGTCTTTGCAGGAGATTCTGGGTGTATAGTTCCTCCAAAGACATATGCAGATCAAGTACTGGTTCAGAAGGCTTTTCAATGACATCCTGATGATGAAAGTATAAAAAAAATGAAAAATTGTGATCGGAATTACATCAATGTATTTTATAAAACCACTTCTTAATGGGTAACTATTTAGTGAAAAATAAAACATAACACAATTACTTATTACTCAAAAAGCATTAACATACATATGAACCTATCACTTAGCAGATTACCCACATATCTTTATTTTCACAAATATTTCCCGCAAATGATACATCTCATGCTCTACTGAGTTATATTTGTCTATTATGTTGTACATAGTATCATTTTGACACAATATTATGTTCTATCCACCAATAAAATTATTCCGAGTTCCAATTACACAGAGAAGTGAGTAACTTACACTTCCAAATCTCTTTCATTTCCATTAAGTCTGACGTTCCTATTTATTACGAGATCATAAGCATAAACAATATGACATTAATTGATTTGGATTCACAAGAGCATCCAAAAGAAAATTATTTTGATAGGCATTTATGGAGAAGCTAGAAAGTCTTAAAATTCATATTATTATAGGAAAATTTGCATAAATTATCTGCAAGATATAACAGAAGGAATATTAACAGGGATTGTCATAAAATGTAGGTTCTAATTCAGGCTCTATTATTAAAAATCTGTACATAACAGAATCTCTCTTGGCTTTATATTAGAGAATTTCCAAAATTCCCTGAAACACAAAAATAATTTTATAGTTCTGTATAAATACATGTACCTCCTTACAACAAATATACCATATCACTTACATACTTTCGGCAAGCAGTTACTACATGAACTGTTGATGAATAAACATTAGTTTTCTCTTCAATTCTTTTATTGATACTTTAAAAATACAAAAGTAGTCTATGAATACATTATCACATAAAGGATTCAAGATAAAGACATATATTGTATACACACACAGAGCACAATATGAAATTCTCCCCTATGGTTCCTACTTCCATTCCCTTCCCCAGTAAAAATGGCTGGCATCAGTTAGGTGTTTATGTCAGATTTTTTTATGCATTGCATAATATATACATATAAGTATACATGCACACAAACAAGCAAGCTGACATACATATATATTTTTAAAATCTAAAAAGAACCATTCAAAATAAGTAACATTTTTACTTGATTTTGCAATATCTTTTTACCTTCATCTGAGAAATTTCCAAATCAGCAAAAAGTCAACTTCATTCTTCTTATGACTGTAAATTATGCCTAAGTATGGAAAACACTGGAGTGCAGATTCTGGAGCCAGAATAATTGAGTTCAAATCCTGGCTCCACCACTGTTTTCTGTTACAGCTTTGGCAAGTTATTTAAACGCTATGTCTTGGCTCCCTTTCTATTAGTTGGGAAAATAATAGGATCTAATGTAACACTGCTGGGCAGACAAAGAGAGTTAATATCTTTAACTTACTAAAAACAGGCCTGACAACAGAAATGCTGTTAGTTACATTACACATTTTTGTGCACATACGTGAAGATTTATTTGCTATGGACTACTAGAATTGCAATGATGTGTCAAATGATATGCACACTTAAAAGTTTGGTATATGCTATGATATTGTCTTCCAACTTTCTCTCATAAAACCACAGCAAGGAAACTATAGATAACTACTAATTCTATCCATATAGCAAAAAAAAAAAAAAAAATATCAAGTCTTCACTACTGCATGTACCCAGAAGTGAAGGGCCCTACCTAACCAACATCATAGTCATATCTTCAAGAAACCACCCCCAAGAAAGTAAATTAAAAACTGACAATATACTTTTATACCAGATGCACAGAAATCAACATAAACACACAGGAAACATGAAAAAGTATGCTGATACGACACCCTCAAATGAACACAATAATTCTCCAGCAATAGATCTTAACCATAAGAAAATCCTCAAAATCCCAGATAAAGAATTCAAAAGATTGATTTTAAAGAAGCAAAATATTGATTTTAAATGAGATGCGAGAGAAATATGAATACCAATAAAAAACTCAGAAAATCAATCTAGGATGAGAATGTGAAGCTTACCAAGAAGATAGATATCTTTAAAAAAGAAAAGAAATTTTGGAACTGAAACACTGAAAGAAATACAAAATACATTCAAAAGCTTCAACAATAGGCTAGAAAAAGGAGAAAAATTTTAGAACTTGAAGTCTTTTGAAAAAAATCCAGTCAGACAAAAATAAAGAAAAAAAGAATAAAAAAGAATGAATAAAGGCTTAGAGATGTTTGTGATTACATAAAGTGAATGAACTTAGAAATAATCAGTATTCCCAAGGGTGAAGAGAAATCAAAAAGGCTTAGAAAAGCTATTTAACAAAATAATAGATGAAAACTCACTAAGACTAGCAAGAGAATTAGACATCCAGATATCGGAGGCCCAGTGATTCCCAGTCAAATACAATGCAAAAAGGATTTCACTATGGCATGTTATAAGCACACTATCTAAAGTCAAAGTGAAAGAAAGAATTCTAAAATCAGCAAGAGAAAAACATCTAGTCACCTATAAAAAAACCCCATCATACTAACAGCAGATCTCTGAGCAAAAACCTTACAGGTCAGAAGAGAATGAGATGACACAGTCAAAGTGCTAAAAGAAAAATTAAAAAAAACAAACAGCAAAAAAAGTATTCTATATCCAGCAAGATTAAACTTCATAAATAAAGGAGAAATAAAGTCTTTTCCAGACATGGAAATGCTGAGGAAATTTGTCATTACCAGACTAGCCCTACAGGAAATGCTCAAAGGAGTCCAAAACAAAAGGGCAATATTCACCTTCATGAAAACACATGGAAATATAAAACTCACTTGTAAAGTGATCACACAAAGGAGGAGGAGAAAGAAATCAAATGGTGCCACTACAGAATTCAATCAAACCACAATGACAAAAAGAGAAACTGAAGGAAATAAAGAATTTATAAAACAACTAGAAAACAATTAATAATATAACAGAAACAAAACCTCAAATATCAATATTAACCATGAAAGTAAATGGATTGAATACTCCACATGAAAGGCAGAAATTGACAGGATGGATTAAAAAAATCCAATTAATGATCCAGCTATGTGCTGCTTATAAGAAACTCACCTTACCTCAAAAGACACATAAAGACAGATCATCTAGACAGAAAATAAACAAAAAAAATTCAACTTAAATTGAACTTTAGACCAAACAGACCTAACAGACATTTACAGAATATCTGACTCAACAACTAAAGAATATACATTCTTTTCATCAGCACATGGAACATTCTCCAAGATAGATGTTAGGCTTCAAAACACATCTCAACAAATTTTGAAAAATCAAAATCATCTCAAGTACCTCCTCAAAATACAGTAGAATAAAACTGGAATTCAATACCAAGAGGAACTTCAGAAACTATACAAATACAGGGAAATTAAGCATGTTCCTGAATGACCACTGGGTAAACAAAGACATTACGATGAAAATTTAAAAATCTTTTGAAACAAATGAAAATAGAAAGAGTACAATACCAAAAAACTTGTGAGATACAGTAAAAGCAGTGCTAGGAGTGATATTTATAGCATTAATTACATCAGAAAAGGAGAAGGATATCAAATTACCAACTTAATGGTGTACCTCAAGGAACTAGATGAACAAAAACAAAAACAAAAAAAACCCAAATTAGCAGGTTAAGGGATAAATGAAACGAAAAATTGGTTCTTCCAAAAGATAAAAAGATTGATAAACTGGTTGCGGTGCTATCTCCTGCAGCATCTCCTTCCTCCTTTGTGGCCCTCAGCGCCCAGACCGGCACTCGTCCCCAGTGAGTCATGACATTGAAGGCTGTGTCCACGTAGAAGGGTGATGGCCTGGTGCAGGGCATCATTCACTTCGAGCAGCAGGAAAATGGACCGGTTGTGGTAAACGGATGCATTACAGGATTGAGTGAAGGCCAGTACGGATTCCATGTCCATCAGTTTAGAGATAATACACAAGGCTATACCAGTGCAGGTCCTCACTTTAATCCTCAATCTAAAAAACATGGTGGGCCAAATGATCAAGAAAGGCATGTTGGAGACCTGGGCAATTGCCTGGCAAAGATGGTGTGGCCATTGTGTCTATTGAAGATTCTGTGTTCTTGCTCTCAGGAGAACATTCCATGATTGGCTGCACAATGGTGGTCCATGAAGAAACAGATGAACTGGGCAACGGTGGAAATGAAGAAAGTACAAAGATGGGACATGTTGGAAGTCAGTAGGCTTGCGGTGCAATTGGGATCACCCAATAAGCATTCCCAAGGATGTGGTCTGAGTCCTAGTAACTCATCTGTTATCCTGCTAGTTGTAGAAATATAATAATTTTATAAAACTCATTATCAATTAAAATGTTTAAGTGAAAAAAAAAACAAGATTGATAAACTGGTAGCTAGAATAACCAGAAAAAGAAGAGAGAAGATTCACATAAATAAAATCAGAAATGAATAAGGAGACATTATACCTGATACCAAAGAAATAAAGAAAGGTAATCAGAGAATATTATGAACACCTACATGCTCACAAACTAGAAAACCTATAACAAATAGATAAATTCCTGGAAACATACAACCTCCAAAGTATGAAGCAGGAAGATATACAAAACCTACACTTCAGCCTGGGTGACAGATACCCATCTAAAAAAATAAATAAATAAAATTTAAAAGTAGACAAAGTACATGAATAGACGTTTTTCAAAAGAAGACATAAAATGGCCAACAGGCATATGATAAAACACTCAACATCATTAGTCATCAGAGAAATGCAAGTTAAAACCACAATGAGATATCATATTAAACCAGTCAGTTTGTCTACTATTAAAAAGATAAAAAGTATCACTTATCTCCAGTGACACTGGCTTTTATCAAAAAGTCCCAAAACAATAAATGTTGGCATGGATGCGGAGAGATAGGAACACTCGCACACTGCTGGTGGGACTGCAAACTAGTGCAACCTCTGTGGAAAGCAATATGGGGATACCTTAAAGAGATACAAGTAGAATTACCATTTGATCCAGCAATCCCATTACTGGGCATCTACCCAAAAGAGCAAAAGACACTCTATGAAAAAGACACCTGCACTCAAATGTTTATAGCAGCACAATTCACAATTGCAAAGATGTGGAAACAATCCAAATGCCCATCAATACATGAATGGATTAATAAAATGTGGTATATGTATACCATGGAGTACTATTCAGCTTTAAGAAAATGTGGCGATATAGCACCTCTTGTATTCTCCTGGATAGAGCTGGAACACATTCTACTAAGTGAGGTATCCCAAGAATGGAAAAATGAGCACCACATGTATTCATCACCAAATTGGTATTAACTGATCAACATATAAGTGCACATATAAGAATAACATTTATTGGTTGTTGGGAAGGGGGGAGGGAGGACAAGGGGTCGGGTATATGCATACACAGAGTGCGATGCGCACCATCAGAGGGATGGACATGCTTGAAGCTCGGACTTGAGCAGGGGGGAGGAGGGGCAAGGGCAACATACGTAACCTAAACATCTGTACCCCCATAATATGCTGAAATAAAAAAAAAAAAAAAGAAGACAAAAAGTAACAGATTTGGAGAGAATGTGGACAAAAGGGAATTCTTATACACTGCTGGTAGGAATGTAAATTAGTACAATCTTTATGGAAGACAGTATGGAGATTTCTCAAAGAACTAAAAATAGAACTATCATATGGTCCAGCAGGGTATCTACCCGAAGGAAAAGAAATCAATATATGAAAAAGATACCTGCACTCATATTTTTATTATAGCACTATTCACAATAGCAAAGACATGGAATCAACCTAAGTGTCCATCAGTGGATGACTGAATAAAGAAAATGTGAATACTATTCAGCTATGAAAAGAATGAAATCATTTCATTTGCAGGAACATGGATGGAAATGGAGGTCATTGTCTTAAACGAAACAAGCCATAGAAAGACCAATATTGTATGTTTTCACTCATAAGTGGGTGCTCAAAAATGCATACACATGAACATAGAGACAGGAATGATAAGATAATGAAGATTTGAAAGGGTGAGGGAGGGGATGATGAGAAATTAATGTGTATAATATTTGTTGTTAGAGTGACGGATACCCTAAAAAGCCCTGACTTGACCACTACACAATCTACACATGTGACAAGATTGCACTTGTACCCCATAAATTTATACAAATAAAAAAAAGAATATGGGAATACCTGTTAACTAATCTTACCAACTCCAGATTAGTTTGGCAATCTGATATATAAGAAATAAATTCATTGGTGTTTTACTATGCGTGCTCCTGACAATTAGTGAGGAGATGACATTTGTATATCTTCCATGAATATTCTCTTCCCGTACTTTATCTAACATTTTTTCAGGTGTTTTCACTTGTTCTTGTCATTGACATATTCTGAATATAAAATCTTTGTGCTATATACTGCAAATATCCTCCTAGTCTATCACTTGTCTTTCTAAGTTTGTATTTGTAATATTTTGTCATGTATAAGTTCAATTCCGTATGTAATCAAATGTATCAATTTTTTGTGCTATTGGGTTTTATACATTGTTTAATAAGTCCTTTCATACAAAGTAAATGAAATGTTTTCTATTAATAGTATTCTTTATTCTATTTTACAAATGTTTTGCTTTTAGATTTTAACCATTTAGAATTTATTTCACAGTGCAGTATGAGACACGGGTCTCTTTTCATTTTTTCTAAATGGAATTTAGAAATTAATTGCTTCAACACAATGTATTACACTCTTTTTCTTCATACAAGCTCTCTCAGGAATTATTAAATATTCCCGGTACAAAGAATTGAAGCAAGTGGGTATATCACACAAGCAATGAGCACATTTAGTATCTGCAGAAAGAAATGATAGGAAGGTATCATTCTCCACACTCCCAGAATCTAAAGAATAATCTAATGGCTCAATTACCCGACTTTGATTATTTTATTAGCATGAAAAATAATAATGTACTTGCAAAAGAATCGGTTAGCTTCTGTATTACTAAATTATTATAATAATTAGCAGTAAATCATCTCCTCCATGCCTCAAATAAAAATACAGTCAAAACTGTTTTTCATAAGAAAAAGAGGTCAAGTCACCCTTGTTATCAGGGGTTTACTGCAAATGGTATGACAGAAATTTCCATGGATTATTCATGAAGGAGTTAACACAGACACATAGAAAAGAAAGAGCTAATCAACACAGTAGACAACATACGCCCACTTCAGAAACATTTCTGGTTGCCGAACAACCAACTCAGTTTTATTTTTAAAAGTCTTATGGATCTAAAAGAAAAACAGTTCTTCCCCCGTAAGATGTACAAAAATAACTCTATAATTTCCCAGTGCAACCTGGTATCTAAAATGGAGTCTTTCAAAAATCCATATTAATATATGCCTCCACTTGATATATTCTTGTCCTCAGGACATAATGGAAAAGAGGTTAAATTAAAATGTCAAATATACTTGAAAAAGAGCCATTTTTTAACTGCAATGCATAAGTTAAGATTAGACTTGGGCACATTATTTACCCAGGGAATATATTTACTTAGACTAGCTAAATACTTAAACATTCACTAGTGAGAACTTGCTTTTCTCCAATAAGCAGCCTACCAGAAAATTCTTGCTATACTTTTAAAAAATATACTGCAAACACATCTGCTCCAACTGTCATTCTCCTACTCTTTCTGAGATAAGGAATACTTCCTTTACTGTTTATACACTGACCCTAGTGAAGGAAAAGGCAACATCTTTCATACCTCTGAGAGCCTTCAATTTTGTCACTAAGACTTTCACAAACACTCTTATCATCTTGACTGGAGTGATTTAATTAGTCTTTGATCCTGATCCCTTCTCCAAAAAACGATAAGAAACCATATCAACATTCTAAACACAAATGTGAAGGCTACAATATTTTGTAGAGAATGACATTAAGTAGAGATTTGGGGGAACATACAGATATTTTTTGATGGAATCCATTAGTTGTGTTCGTTGTACATGGTACAAAGAAGGATTCCTATTTGACAAACACCAAGTTCAACCTGCACTAGAATCAAAAGCTTTTCCTGGCAGAACTAATATTCAGGAATGAAGGACATGCACCACATTGGTAGCAATCTCATCCCTAGTAAGGGAGTGAGAGTGTGGGTATGGATAGTAAGTTGCGGCGGTATGGATAAGGAGTAGAAGGGGAGACTCATTAGACAGCTATTAATTCTTTACTGGTTGTACTTTTATGTCAAAATAGGAAAAAAAAAGCATATTCTTTCCAAAAGCCTCGTTGAGCTTTTAAACAAGTCTACTGATTTAAGTTTGAAAAACAATTATTTCTGCATTTTGTCATGTCTCCGGAGGAAACAGGAAAAGGGGTTAAAATGATCAATCAAAAAATTAAAACCTAGAGCAACGAGAAAGGAAAAAAACCCACTGGCTATAGCCACGTTGTCTTTAAAATCCACGTTTCAATGACCTGTCTCTATTATACCAAATGCCATGGAAGCAGCTATATTTTTCAAGTTCTTCCATGATTGTTATTTTCCTTAAATCCTTAAGTGACATTAAATAATTAATCAAATTAAGCAAACATGTCCTTTTTGAAAAGAAAAAAGCAGGATGCGCCCCCAAATGAAAGAATTTTGTGACGAGGAACCTTAACATGAGGCTACAGCCCTTTGATGTTTAAGCTGCTGCACGGTCCTGAGCTCTGTTTCCAAGAATGAGGCCTCCCTCTAAGAGGAGTGTAGGCTCTATTTAGCTCTTACAACCTCTGGTAGCATACTTGACCAAGGTAAAAGACCTCTTCATTAAGGTGAAGAAATAGGTAAAATTATTCGTCCATTTCCAGTTTGCATTTAAGGCTACAAAATTATTATATATTTAAGTGATTCTAAAGAATCTAAAGATTCCTCATACTCTATTTTATCCTTCTTCCAATTCAGTACAGAGGCATCTTTTTCTTAAATATCATATATTACATGGTTTTATTTTATAAATTTAAAAGCCCTGAAATGAGCTCACTTTTTAAGAAAAATAGTCAATTCTAAATTCTATAATAAATCACTATTATATCTTTTTAAGATAAAATTAGTGCATAAAAACAGGAAGAATATATATATATTTTTTATATATAAAATCTTCTAGTAAAAATCTAGGCCCAAAAAAGGTGCCAACAAAAAAAAATGTTGCAGAGATTTACCATGATGCAGGAACAGTCTACTTTAAAAGCAAACTGAAAGCACACAGGAGTTTCACAATGTGTTTTAAAACACCCTCATTAATGTCTTCTTTGTTGTTTTGTAGTTTAAATATTTCAGTTGATAGGCTGGCTTGCCAAAATTTGCTTCAACAAAAGAGTAAACTGCTTGGGGAAGAAAAAAAGAAGGAGGCAAACAGACTTCAGTAAGCCAATATGTTGTGCTGCATATAGCCAGCATTTGCCCTGTAAAATATATGCTTCTCAGTATGCAGATTGTGTAATCCCTTTAAGTAACAATTACTAAATTAAACAATGCAATCTGTCCCACTGGCAAGAAGTATGCTATGCTCTGGATTAGGAGATTCCATTAGGAGATGAACTCAGCTTCTAGCCCTGAGGCCAGTAAAGACTGAACACATTCCAGACAGGATGCAGCCAAACAGACAGTCTCAGGTGTGGTGAGAGAGGAGCAGCTGCTCCACTCAAGATTATCCCTTGCAAACCAATTCAAGGAGATTGCCCAGCATCATCTGCAAAGATAACAGGTGCATCTTGAACATAAAAGAAAATGCTTTGAAAATATTTTGGCCAAAAACCTTATCTGTTAATCGGGAAAGGAGGAAAACTGTGCTAGACCTATGGAAATCCTACACTTCAACTAATTTATAAATACAGATTCCTTTCCACTGAATTCAATTTATGTGGAAAATATACATTTCATATATTTAAGCAAAAAACATTGTCCAGTCATTTTATCTTAATTTTTAATATTTATATTTCCAACATATGAAAATAAAGAAAATATATCCATATATGAGCTCTTTCCCAGGATTTAATAGATATAAACATTTTGCCATATTTTCTTCGGTCTTTCTTCCTAAAATGATACAATGTATTAGGAATACAACTAAATTCCCATACTTGTTTTTCTCCAAGGATAACTTCTTGAAATTGAGAAATATCATGCCCACATATTTTTAGATTTTACTACACATACAAACATATTCATAAAATATATATTGAAGTGTTTTGTGTATCAATTCCAAAAAATAAACAATTCCAACAAATCAAAAGATGAGCAACCTGATATAAAATTGGGGAAAAGATATGAAGAGATCACTGAAGAAAAGGGAATATTAAATGGCCAATATTATAAAAAAGTATTCAATCTCACTAGTAGTCAGGAAATCCAAATTAAAATAGTTAGATGCCATTTCACACTCAAAACAATGGATAGGTTTTAAAATATTACTCATTAAGCATGATACAGTATATCACCAAGAAAATGAACAGAGTTGGGGCATTTAACACTTAAGCCAATAATTTCTAAAAAATAAATGCCACACATACGTCAAACAGTAACTAAACGGTTCATTCAAATCCAGTGACACAAACATACTTTGCCATTCACTGTGATTTTTCTGTAAAGGATGCTTGGAAATTATTTTATATAAAAACATATGACAGCATTAAGTTTAACTTAGCTAGTAAATGTTAAATTAATGCAAGAAATATTTTATTACTCGACTTTACATAGAAGTCAGTTTTAAAACCATTAAGAAAATAAAGATATTCCTGTGATTTTTCTGAAGTACACGTTGCTAAAAATACAACTTGAGAAATACATGACATTAAAATTTTTCTTTCTGACGTGCAAACTCTAATCAAAGCTTGGAACCCTGTGTCTACCACTCTGTTTCAGACATTAAATTTAAATAGTCCATAATCATATGAAATATACCCAATCAACACTAGCTAAATGAAATTATATTTTCATTTGATAATGAATCCATGATTGGAGAAATATAGTATGTCTGATATGCTACTCCCACAACTTCCTATAAGCACGGACCTCTGGAAAATTATACACAAAGTTTTCCCATAAATGAAATGGTATTTCTTTTGTACCTTAGGAGGAGAGGATGGAAGGGAGGAACCATAGTGCAGGCCATCGCTACAAGCACTGCCATGTAGAGATAAAATAGATGCTTGAGTAGAGTAGACACTGTCATTACCAGGAGAATACTGAGACTCAAATGTGGATTCATCTACTAAGTCAGCATCATTTGTGTCCACCTACGAATAAAACAATAATATCAGTTGGAAATTCTGTTCATTACGTATATGACAAACAGTCTCCAGTGGAGACTAAAAGGCATACTGGTATCATTCTTTTATCTATTCTATCTTCTATATGCCCTCTTCAACACATTAAAGGCTGACTGATGTAGCGGAACAAGGATGACTGCCCACCTACAGCAGTGGGTGCTGGCATCCAAGGTTATTTTATTCCATCAATATAAAGGACTGAAGGTAACATTAACAAAGGGCCTGGATCAATTCTAAATTTAAACAGCTCTATAAGTTAAGGAAAATATTTGCTTTTCTCCACTTCCCCTACCCAAATCTTATAATTGTATAATAAAATGAATGAGGTCATCACTTTTCCTATTCAACTAAAATAAACTGCTATTCAACAAGGCAATTATATATTTGTAAACTGCACTAAAATTATATATTTTGTTTAAATTATCTTTAACTAGATTTAAAATCATTCAAAGTTGCTGAAACCAAAGAGAAAATCTGTGATTTTATGCTAAAATTATACTAACAAACAAAAGGCCTAATTATGATCTGGTTATGATGATACATTTAGTTATAAACTTCTGTTAGAAAACTCATACAGAGAGAGAGAGAGAATTTCACTACATATTTTCTAAAAATCCTACTACTATTTTATGTCACAGAACCAACAGAAAGAATTAGGTTGTGATGAGCTTGAAGCTCTTCTTGCAATTTATTCACAGTCACACACTAGAAAAAACAAAATTGACATAAATTACTACCCTTCTCTGATATTACCAGCATTTTCTGTCTACCTTGACTAAATCCCATATGTTCTACTTCTTTATGAGATCAACTTACTTGTTTAGCCAGCAGAAGTTAGAAGCCTTATAACATCATACCAGGCCACATGCTTGAAAAAGCCTATTAAAAATACAGGTGGGCCATTTCAAAGCGACCCACTCTTCAAATACATTTCACAGGCCTAATCCTATATTTTAAATACATATTCAAATTCACAAGTGAGTCACTATGTGGACGTTTACCCTTACAAATATACATTATGTACAATAATCTACACAGTGTGAACTAAGCCTAATGTCATAAATTATAATAGATAAACATTTGTTTTAAGTAACATTAAAAAAAGAATACCTCGATATAATTTGTATACCTATCACTGATAACGTCAAATTTTAGGAGAGATCCTAACAATTTGTTTTAATTACTGTAGAGATAAAACACTAGACGCCACAGTAGTTGAGCGGCCAGTCCAAGATTACACAGCTGATTAGGGAGAAGACCCAGGACACTCTTATTACCATAATAAAATGCTACGGTCACTTAAAAGTAGAACTAATCTTCTTTCTCACTGGCATTCATTTAAGGAGGTTCAAGGAAGCCATGTAAACTCTAGGGAGAATATTATTTCTTGAGGTACTTTAGAAACAATGATATAGAGTGTTTGTGTCCTGCAACATTTCAAAAAGAATTTGTTATGTCTGAGTATTATTAACACTATAGTACCCTGGAAAGTTCACTGCATACTAAGGTATCTAGTTTTGAATTGCCAACATAATGCACATGGAGAGTAGGGCCAAAAGTTACCAGGTATGTTAAGTACTAAGATGTAAAATTATTGCATTTATTATAATATACACCCAAATTTTCTAAGTGGCTAAGAGCTCGAAATTTAAAAATATTGACAAAAATAATGGTCTCCCCAAAATTAGGATTACCGATATGTATACAGAGTAAAAGAGATAATTCACACTTTGGTTTAAAGCAAGATGTGCACAGTTATAAATACATAATAAAGAATTTGACAGATTTTAAACCTCTTTGTAGTCTAACAAAACTAAAACAAGTATTTAAAATACAGGCATATTCCTTTCTAATGACACTGGACAATGTTTTATCTCCCAAAAAAGTTAAGTCAGGAACCTAGCTTTAATGGTAGGAGTACCGTGAATAGGATGTACAATTTGTTATATTTATATTATGTAAATGTTATGTGTATATTTATGTCTGATATTTAGTTTTATCCTTAAATAACTGACGTAGCTTTGTCCCCTCTACCAGACAGAAAGGTTATTAAGGGTAGAGTGGCCCCTAAATATTTTTATTCCAATGGATAATTTTTTAAAGATCAAGCAGAACTAAAATTTTAATTTAAAATTTCCTAGTAAATCAATTTGTTTACATATATGTATTTTTAAAAACATAGTTTTACCTTTTCTGGAAACTTTCACGTTCTTAATTATTCTACCAATTTATATAATTTTCACACTATTTATATCTAAGGTAAAAAATATGCCTGCCACTCATTAAAAGGCAGGCAAAACATTGATTTATGACTGAATACAGAAAACAGTTAAAGAATGCCTAGACATATCCACGTATGAAATTAGAGCAAACAAGTGCTCTAACAACTTTAGGTATGACATGAAGATTAATTCTACATGTTGACGCAATACAATGCTAACTGATTTTTCCCCACAAATTCAATAAATATTTTTCATATTTATTATGATTTTTCTTCCCATTTCCAATTGTGAGAACCATTTGAGTTGGAAATAACATGTTTCCAAAACATAATGAACAAAGAATATAGTAGGACTTTTTCAGAATATTTGGAAAAGCAAAGTAAGATACACAAGATCTGAAAGAAAGCTTGATAAATCACGGCCACTAACCAGAGCCAAGTCAGCCCTGAAGAGAGCTTTGTCAGCCAGCCCTTCCTCCTCGCACGAGTGTGGTGGATACAGAAAGGAATCCTCCTTAGCAGAAACATAACCTTCTTCTGGTGAAAGCTGCAGGGCGAATGGCGTTTTTGAGGACCAGTTCATGGAAGAGAGAAAACAGCAAAGAGGAAAGGAAAGGGAGAAGGAACAGTAATGGAGGAAAAGTGAGGGGAGAAGAGAAAAAAATGGGAAAGTTTTCAAATGATACCATGCAACTTGAACATAGATTTGTAAATATAAAATCTGATACATATTCATATATAACATTTTTATTTGGTAAGACACAATGAGGATATTCATTCTAATATGAACATCATCTGTTAGATGTTCCCCTTTCTACCAATTTTTTTATCCATCTTCTTATAAAAGATTATCAAAATCAATAATTTTTTATATTATAACAATCTTCTGTGTATTTTTATCTGCAAAATATTCTGGCCAAATACTGATTTTCTAATATAGGAATAAGGCAACTTTTAGGTGTTAAGAAATAAAAGAAGCTGCAGAAGAACAAAACATTAAAAAGAAGGATCAATTTCTCTCCTTTACTAAAATATTTTAAAGAATATAATTTACTTGATAAGGAATGTTACTGAACCCTACAGTAAAGTCTCTTAATTTAGCATGGCTTATAAAACAAAGTAAATCAAAAAATTGTCTATATGTGCACAGTCTGTTTAAATTGGACCCCTGAGCTATTATATTCCAACCTTGATCACACGCACAGAAAATCTAACATTTTTATTCTACTCTAAGATAAAATGGGCTAAAATATTTAGATAATTGCTATACCTACATCACCCTGTATCAGCAATACATGCAGAAGAAATATTATATTACAGGGGAAAAAAACCGTTTTTCTTCTTTTTCCATACATATGAGTTTAATAGTTATTAAACTTCACTTTAGGTAATAGAGACATCTGTCGTATGTTACAATGCATACTGAATTTGAAATATCAAATATTGTCAAAACAAAAATTTAGTTTGTAACTAGCTAGAAAAAAAAATGACTCTGCTTCTGAATAACCTGCATGGTTTCTCCTAAAAGACAGTAAAAAATATATATTGAGTCACATTTACCATTTCTAACAGACCAGAAATAAATTTATGGTCCAAATTTAATACCCATGATTACTTAACTTTATATTTACATTCCCCTCTGTATTGCTCTTTTGTTACAATTTCTACAATCCTGGTTTGATTTTAGGTTGGATTAACATATTCTTTACTCTTCCTTCCCATCCTTTTTTCATAAATATATTTTCATAGGTTACTGAAATTCTCTGTGGACTAAAAAATGTTGCATGAATAATTTAAATAACATTTACACTATATTAACCAAATTCTATTTAAAACCAAATTCTTTCACAAAAATCAACAAATTCATATTGCTATTTATGCAAATATATCTATTTATTTGCAATTTCTTAAGAGAAGGTATATTTGCCTTTTCAGTTAAAATTATATTTATATACTGTAAAAAAACCCAAATATTGAGAATGTCTCTAATATTTAGTTGTAATACAGTGATAAATGCCATGCTGCACTCATAACATCTAATAAATGTAATATTTTATGTAACATAAATTCATTAATTGTTTCTAATAGTGCAGTAATTAATGATATGGGAGCTATTCCCTCCCAAGGGGAGAGCCACAAACTGGTGTACTCATTTCGGAAAACTCAATTTTCTGCTCTGCAGTAATTAGACAAATATGTTGATTCAACTGAATCTAGGAACTTAAGCCACTCTGACAGAGACTCTACTTTATCCCACTGTGATTAAAGATTCTATTGTTAGTTTCTAATGCTATTAATTTTTCTAATATTCCACAACCTAGGTATCGATACTTTAAGCTGTATTTCTTCGAAAATATTTAATTCTACATTCATCACGAACTTATTCCTGAATAAAAAAAGTCAAAAGTGAACCACAGAGCAATAAGTTATAAATTTATTCCTGAACTTCCTGGCTTGTTTTCTTTCCTTTATTTTTATAAAATATTACTCAAAATTAAATCTTTATCTTCATGAAGCCAATAATCACGTTGATGGAAAAAAGTAACAAAAGTCATGATTCAAACTCAAGAACATCTAAAGCTAAAAATGAGCCAATGAGCCATTTTTTTGTAAATATAAAGAGAAAGCAATAAAATCTGAATTCTTACAGGTAAAGGTTTAGCAACTCCTATTCTCACAGTTCCTGATGGTGCTCCCTTAAGTGCTTCTACAGCTTCCTCAAGACTGCTGTTTTCCAAGTTAACATCATTGACAAACATGAGCCGATCTCCAGGAAGAAGTCGTCCATCCTTTTCGGCAATGCCTCCAGGCACCAAAGAACGAATTACAATCACAGTACTGGCTGGATCAATTGGATCCTGACAGAACAAAAAGGAAAGAAAATTCAGCACATTTTTACAGAGAAAAATTTTTTTACCATGGTTTTCCCCTCTGAATTGTAAGGGATGGGTAATTGTTTGAAGTGTCTTAAAAAAAATTCATGTCAAAAATTTCATATAAAATCTCTATGAATTATCTAGGCAAAGGTTATCCACATTTTAGAGAGTTTAGAAAGAGTTCCCCTGAAACAATGGCAACCTCAATTGCTAATGTTCCTGAGAAGACTTCTTTAATTGTATAGACAACTTTAAAATTATAATTTTAATTTTTCATAGGTTGTCAAATTTTATAACTATCATTTGAGGCCAGATGTTGGGTATATTAATTATTAACAACAGCATTTGTTAAATAGGATGTCACTATGTGGAACATCAACTCACCACTAAATGTGAAGGTAGGGCCTGTCCTTTTGAAATAAAGAAATAGAGAAACAAACCATAAAGTATGTGGTGATGCAGTGTTTTTAAATACACAGCAATCTTAATATTAGAACAAGGCTCCAGAATCAGGCCTGTGAACACAACTCCCTGGAGTCATCTAAGATGACATTTTGGTTCAGTATTAATAAGGATCAACAGCTGCACTGTAGCAGATAGGCTTTGGCATTTCCTCATTTACTCAGCATAAGTATAATGCAGGTAAGGACACAGGCCACACTTGACCAATTTAAGCATACTCATAAATTTATTCAAGTAACTGGAATGTTTAAATTTATAATATAGCAATTATAAATTTATCATTTACATTAGACAAAAGAAATAAATATCTAATTCTTTTTTTTTTTTTTTTTTTTTTTTGAGACAGAGTCTTGCCCTGTTGACCGGGCCAGAGTGCCGTGGCTTCAGCCTAGCTCACAGCAACCTCAAACTCCTGGGCTCAAGCGATCCTTCTGCCTTACCTCCCAAGTAGCTAGGACTACAGGCATGCGCCACCCTGCCAGGCTTATTTTTATATGTATATATTTGTAGTTGTCCAGATCATTTCTTTCTATTTTTTTTTTTTTAGTAGAGACAGGGTCTCACTCTTGCTCAGGCTGGTCTTGAACTCCTGACCTTGAGCAATCCACTTGCCTCGGCCTCCCAGAGTGCTAGGATTACAGGCGTGAGCCACTGTGCCTGGCCAATATCTAATTCTTTATGACTTACCATTAAAATATGAGCCATCAATTAAGAGCATGGAAATAAAAATAATGTAAATACACTCCTTGAATAACAAAAAACTCCACTATATTTCTATAATATTCCTAAAATGTATTCTGCATGTTTCTCAAATTCCCAAGAGCTAAAATATAAAATAGTTCAATGAATTCAATGTTAAAAGAAATTCTTTATGATAATCAATGAATTGTATAAATTACTATTTTGAAAGATTGACTAAAACAAAAATTTTTGATAATTGTAAAATATCCTTTGCTCTAGATATCCCATCTTTTTTAAAAAAAAATTATTAAAAGTAGGGTATATTTACCTGATAATCTAAAATGCTAAAACCAAGTCCTTTGCTCCCTTTCTCCAGCTCTATGTGCTGAATGCCAGCCTCCCACATGGCCAAAGGTGCTTGAACCTCCTCTGTATTCTGACCCACATCAGTCATCGCCAGCACTGGATCCTCTGTCTCTGAAGACCCGATGAACTCACCTAGATCTACATGAGGCTGGATAACAGATTAGACAGCTTACGTCAGAGGCGCTAGATTAGCAGAGACACTTACCAATACTACCAGAAAAAGGGAGATTCCGAACAACTGTCCCGAACAAAACATTCTGAAATAAGAGTAGCAACAGCTTATCATGAAACCTTTAGGAATTAAGGTTCTAACTATTGAAAGTTGTAAAAGAGGAGGAAATATCTAAGTTGTAACAAACATTAAAAATATATGGTTCAAAGATCTATGAAAATAAATATACAATAGTTAATATCTCAACAGCATGATTATGGGTGATTTTTACTTTTTTCTTAAGAGTCTGAATCACCACTATGACCAGAAAAAAAATATAAAGCTATTTTGATATTACACAGAAAGAACTCATGATAAATAATTCAAAAGAAAAGGGACGTGAAAAAAGGGCTATACTCTATGCAAATAAGAGTTCTAAAATGCTATGACTTGTGCATTTGACTATTTCCTTATGAAGTTAACATACACACAGTGGCAAAACATAAGATTTGAAATCAGATTTGTCACAGCTTGAAGCCTGTCTGTATGATTTAAAATCAGTGTTACATTGAGCAATACTCTTAATCTGGGCTTCAGAATTACCCATCTCATAGAGTTTTTTGAGGATCACATGAGGTAACATTTATAAAGCATCTGACACAGAAACAGGTATTCAAAATGTTAGCTTCTTTTGGTAAAAATAAATTAAAGTGAATATAGGTTAACTTAACTTTGTTCATCTGTATGAACATATCAAATTAAAGAAAGATTTGTTTATAAGGATGAAATTCTAGTTTGTATACTATCTTTCTTTTAATCAATTATTGCACAGTCTAGGACCACAGATGAAAATTAGGTCTACCTGTTTTATTGTAATAATGCCATTTATATATACCCATAAAAACATGTATGGATCCATATGGTGTTAGTCTTTGAGTGCTATACAGTTTAGAATTATGTTTCTTATTCTATCCTATTCTAATCACCGATGTGAATATTAAACTATATACTTTATTCTTCAAAGTTTCTAAATTATTCCATTGTGATGATTCCTTCAGTGTAATGTAAATCAAATCCTAACATCATCTTTCATTATACCTTAAATGAAATTTGACTAGACTACCAATTATACAAAGTTCAAATCTTAATTTTAGATATCGATTGTGTATCCTCAGAAAAACTGATTAGCTCCATTTCTTAACATTTTGATCTGAATGGAAAAGAATAAGCAAACAGGAAAATGGGAGTTTCTGGATGTCACAGAGAATTGTCTGACAAGTATCGTTATGAGCTCAAATTTCTCATATTTTAAACGTATAATGTGCAAATGAGTAAGACCTATATACACAGAAGTGCTGTGTCCAAGTTTAGTCATTCTCTAAGAACTAACTGTATGCCAGGCACATAGCTGAATAGGTTATATAAAAGTGTCTTTCACCACATATGGACTATATACACACTATTTACATACATCAGTTTTCTCTTCTGCAAATAGAGACAATATGAGCATCTATTTCATAGGAATACTGCAAGTAAATTATACAAGTACATACTGTGCAATAATATCTAATATTATTAATCATCTTATTTAACCTTCAGAGCAACTCTTTGAGACAGGCATCATATCTTACATTTTACAGAGGAGAAAACTGAAGATCAGAAAGATGGATGACTTGCCCAACTTTGCACAGCTAGCGTCAAGTCTTATTCAAACCCAGGTCTGTCTAATTTGAAGGTCTACCCTATAAACCATGACCTATGTGAGGAAATCAAATATCAAATTTTTTAAAAGCCTAAAAAATTTATAAATATCATCTAGTCTTTCCATTATATATTCAGATTAGCCTCATGTCTGTAAATGTAATACCTTTTCTGTTAGCTCAATATCGCATAAGTCCAGGCTATCCAGTTCTGATTGGGTGGTGGGTGGCACAGTTCGACGACAACACACCATGGTCACTTCTATAGGCAGTTCTTTCAAGATATTCACCACATCTTGGTGGTTTTCCCCAAGCAAGGTTATGCCATTCACCTGTGGAAAAAGATACATTGTCCAAGAAAGAACATTTCATAATATAAATATTCTTTTAAACACAATTTTTTATTAAATAAATGTAAATTTTACTATGGTGATTACCATAGTTCTGTGTTCAGAACTACAGTTACATCTGTGGAAATACTATCTAGAACAATTTATATGCAAGTTTAGAGTTTGTTAGAATTGGAGCTTCTATAGCATTGACAGGAAAAGCACTAGCTTTCATTCATGTTTGATCTGCCAGTGTAAGATTCTGGAAAAAGGAGAGGTACTAAAAATATTACCAAAGGATAAAGGGGAAAAAAAAAAGGTTAAAAAAAATTGACACTTTATACAATTATTAAGTGAAAAAAATGGCATATATGGTATGCTAGCATGTTATAAAAAGTGGAGGAAAAGAGTATATTCAAACTTTCTTATTTATGAATTTAAAATACTAGCAGATTACACAGAAATAAATATACTAGTAGTTATCTAATGAAGGGTGATGAGAACTGGGTGCAAGGGATGTTTATCTTTGTATTCTCTGCAATTTTGAAACATGTAAATGTATTGCATATTCTCAAAATTGAATAAATATCTAAAAATTTCCAAATAACATTTTTATAATTCTTTGGATCTAATGAAAAAAAAAAACAGCATGAAATTAGGTCTGAAGTTCAATGTACATACAGGTGTGAAATTTCTGCTTTGGGCAGTTTTTATTTGTAGATCTCCTGCAAGCACTCTTTGGGGGGGAAATTTAAAATAAGAACTTACTTATTCACCGTATTAATGCTCCTGCAGCCTTTTCAAGAGTCTTATTTAAGAACGAGAAAGAACAGCATAACTCCTTACTTCCAATAGCTCGTCTCCACTGAAAAGCTTCCCACTGTGTCCAACAGGACCTTCTGGTAGAACAGATCTGATAAAGTGATGTCCCACTGTTGCTTCCAGACTTATCCCCAACCCACTGTTCTCACTAAACTTGCTCACGTGGGCCACCTGAAAAAAGAAAAATCACCACAATTCTAATATTCTTCCTTTTTTTTCTATTCACATACACTTTATGTTCACCTAAAAATGGTAAACTTTCTCACAAAGTTTCAAAAACATTATTGTAAAACTGCAAAGTTTTGGAGCTTTGCCATTGAAAGAATACTGGCGTCTTTCAGTTTCATGAAACAACACAAAATGAAAACGAAGTACCTATTACCTAGATCTCATTTGCTTCTCATAAATAGGTACAATTTCTTGCATTGTTTCCCAAATAAGGAAAATAAGATTCAGAGAGGTTACCTTAACCAGAGTGACACAGATGGAAAAGAGCTTGGAACCTAAGCAGTCTGAACCTAGAATCACACTCCTGACCTTATGCTGTTTCAAGAGTCAACAATGGTTTTAAAATTAATAGCCTTAAATGCTTACATCAGAAAAGACAGAAAGATCATAAATTAACAATCTAATGACACTCTCAAGGAACTAGAAAAAGAAGTGCAAAGCAAACCCAAAGCCAGCAGAAGAAAAGAAATAACTAAGGTCAGAGCAGAACTAACCAAAATGTAAAACAAAAAAAACAATACAAAGGATCAATTAAACAAAAGTTGGTTCTTTGAAAAGACAAACAAAATTCATAGGCCTCTTCCTAGATTAACCAGGAATAGAAGATAAAGGACTCAAATAAGCTCAATCAGAAATGATAAAGGAGATATTACAACTGATACCACAGAAACACAAAACATTATCTGTAAATACTATAAAAATCTCTATGCACATAAACTAGAAAACACAGAGAAAATGGATAAATTCCTGGAAACACACAACCTCTCAACACTCGATCAGGAAAAAATATAACTGCAGAACAGAACAATAATGAGCAGCAAGATTGAAGTGGTAAAAAAAATCTTCTAAAGAAAAAAGCCCCGGACCAGATGGATTAATAGTCAAATTTTACCAGACCTACAAAGAAGAGGTGGTACCCATACTGCAAAAATTATTCCATAACATTGAGAAGCAGAGAATCCTCCGCAACTCATTCTACAAAGCCAGTATCACCTTAATACCAAAGCCAGGAAAGGACCCAACAAAAAAAGAAAACTATAGAACAATATCCCTTATGAATATACATGCAAAAATGCTCAATAAAATACTAGCAAACCAAATTCAACAGCACATAAAAAAAAAAAAAACCAAAAAAACCCCACCATGACAAAGCGGGCTTCATCCCAGGAATGCAAGGATGGTTCAACATACATAAATCCATAAATGTGATTCATCACATAAACAGAAGCAAAAACAAAGATCATATGATCATCTCAATAGATGCAGAAAACTCACTGAACAAAATCCAGCGCCGTTTCATGACAAAAATCTTCAATAAACTAGGCATAGAAAGAACATATTTCAAAATTACAAAAGCCACATATGACAAACCCATAGCCAATATCATACTGAATAGCGAAAAGTTGAAAGCATTTCCACTTAGAACTGGAACAAGATAAGGATGCCCACTGTCACCACTTCTATTCTACATAGTACTGGAAGTCCTAGTCAGAGCAATCAGGCAAGAGAAAGAAATAAAGGTATCCAAATCGGCAAAGAGAAAGTCAAACTATCACTTTTTGCTAACTATAAGATCTTATATCTAAAAAACTTCAAAGACTTCATGAAGAGGCTCCTGGAACTGATAAATTCAGCAGTCTCGGGTTACAAAATCAATGTACACCAATCAGTAGCATTCATATATACACCAATAACAGTCAAGCTGAGAGTCAAATCAAAGACTCAATAACATTCACAATAGGCACAAAGAAAATAAAATACCTGGGAATACACTTAATCAAGAAGGTGACAGATCTCTACAAAGAGAATTATGAAATACTGAAGAAAAGAACTGCAGATGACACAAACAAATGGAAAAACGTATCATGCTCATGCATCAGAAGAATCAACATTATTGAAATATTCATACTACCTAAAGTGATTTACAAATTCAATGCAATCTCCATCAAAATACTACTAACAATATCATATGTCACAGATCTAGAAAAAATAATTCTATGCTTTGTTTGGACCAGAAAAGAGCCCAAATGGCCAAAGCAATCATAAGCAGAAAGTACAAATCGGAAGGCATCGCATTACCAGACTTCAAACTATATTACAAGGCTATAGTAACCAAAACACAATGGTATAGGCACAAAAATAGAGATTTAGACCCATGGAAAAGAACAGAAAACTCAGGTATAAAACCATCCACATACAGCCAACTGATCTTTGACAAAGCAAAAACGTACACTGGAAAAAAGAAGTCCTACTCAATAAATGGTGCTTGGAAAATTGGATAGCCACATGCAGAAGAATAAAATAGAATTTACATCTCTCATCACTCACAAAAGTTAATTTGAGATGAATAAAAGACTAAAATGTAAGGCATGAAACCACAAGAATTCTAGAAGAAAATGTAGGAAAAACTCTTCTAGATATCGGCCAAGGCAAAGAATTTATGATTAAGACCCCAGTAGCAATTACAACAACAAGAAAAATAAATGAATTTAAACAAATGATTAAATTCAAAAGCTCTGCACAGCTAAGGAAATAATCAACAAAGCAAATAGACAACCTACAGAATGGGAGAAAATATTCGCAAGCTATACATCCACTAAAGGCTAATAACCAGAATCTACAAAGAAGTCAAGCAAATCAGCAAAAAAAAAAAAAAAAAAAAAAAAAACCAACCACCAAAAAGCTCCATTAAAAAATGGGCAAAAGATAACACATGAACAGAAGTTTTTCAAAAGATAGACAAATGGCCAATAAACAGAAGAAAAAATGCTCAATATCACTAATCATCAGGGAAATGCAAATTAAAGCCATAATGAGATATCACCTTGCTCCCGTTAGAATAGCTTTTATTAAAAAGTCCAAAAAATAAAAAATAAAATAGATCCTGACATGGATGCAGAGAGAAAGGAATGCTTCTACATTGTTTGTGGATCTGCAAATTAGTACAACTTCTATGGAAGAGAGTGTGGAGATACCTCAAAGAACTAAAAGTCGACCTACCATTTGATCTAGCAATGCTACTACTGGCTATTTACCCAAAGGAAGTCATTTTATCAAAAGACACCTACACTGAATGTTTATTGTAGCACAATTCACAAGTACAAAGATGTGGAAGCAACCCAAGTGCCCATCAATTCATGAGTGTATTAACAAAATGTGATATATGTATGCTATAGAATACTGTTCAGCCATGAAAAAGGATGAATTAAGATATTTTGCAAAATTTGAATAGAACTGGAGACCATTATCCGAAGTGGAGTATCTAAAGAACAGAAAAACCAACACCACATGTACTCACTGTTAAACTGGAACTAACCAATGAGTACACATGTGTGCAGAGGGAACTAAAATTCAATGGAAATCAAGTGGGGGGAGGGGGAGGAGGGAAGGGGAGGGGTGATAATCTACTTAATGGGTACAATGAACACTGTCTGGTTATGGGCACGCTGATAACCATTACTCATGCATTATAAAAGTGATCCATGTAACCCAAAATATTTGTACCCCTGTAATAGTTTAAAAAAAGAAAGAATGTGATGCAAAAATATTAATAAAATAAAATAAAAAAGGAAAATGTAGGTCAAAATTTTTTTGTGTTTTAAAAGCTGAAAAAAGTGTTTAGAGGAATTTAAATTCATAGCTTTCCTTTAATTTAATGTAACAATTATATACAAAATAATGTAATTACAAATTGAAAAGATAATTTTTATATATATTATAATACCTTATGTAATATATGTATTGATAAAATATTTTTCTGGGTAACTTTTTAAAATATTTATTAACTCATTAAATTTAAACATTTAGCAATTTCATTTTCAACTGATATGACTAAAAATGATGTTAGTTGCTCTTCGAAAATTTAAGATTGTAAATCATTTTTGATAACTTTTAATTTTTAGAAGAACTCTTCCATTGATGCAACTCTAATTGAAGCTGTTAGGGTATTTTGGGCATAGTTTCTTTAAGTCAAGAACCTCAAGTGGAGAGAGTACGAGTAGTAGCATTTATCATAATAACAACAAAAAGCTAATAAACAACAATAACAATAAATTTGAAAACCTCATACCAACCTCCAAACAGCAAGTATGTTAAATGCCTTTCTGTGTCTGTTTCTGTTTTTGACCACATTCATCAAAAACCCAGATGCTCCCTGAGCTCCACTTTAATACACTTCATTGGCATAGTTTGAAATGCAAATATGTTTACCCCACAATAAAATAAAGTATGTATCAAGTGGAAAAAGATTTCCATTTTTGTTCTTTTGAAATTTATGAGGGTACTACCATTTATGAAAATTGTTACATATGAGTGGTTACATCAAAATATCAAATTATTTTTTGATCATTTTTTTCTGTTAAAACTTGATGACATTTGTGAAAGGTCAAACATATCAGACATATTCAATTTTACCGTTTGAGAAGACACAGTTTTTACTATGTCACTTTCTGTAGAGTTAAAAAGAATCATCAGCATAAGAATAGGTGAAAGTCCTCTTAGGAATGTTATCTGAAATAAGTGGAGGAGAACATGATGTCTAAATAAATACTTTATTGAATTTCTCATTAAGGCACATTGCATGCATTGTATTATTCCAATTAGATTTTGTTTCCATTTGGGTAGACACAGTGCTAATATCAATAATGTGTATATTCTCCAGGGAAAGAGAACAACAACAGATAATGATTTTCTACTGTCCAGTGAATCACTGCAGTGTGGCAGCAGATTACTTTTGTGAAAGGCACATTTCCTTTTGAGGAAAAAAATGTATTTCTTACAGCAATAAAGTTTTCTTTCTTTTTCTCCCATACCCACTTTATTCTTTCCTTCTGCAATGCAATTTCAATGTTTTATTTTCAACCTGGTAGGAAAAAAATATTTCAAAAGATATTCTTATTTCAATCCCTATATATGTAAGAAATAACATAACTCATTTTCTGTTATGTATAACTTCAACAACAATGAAGAATGATTTTGAGCATTAAAATATGTTTTTTTTCCCATTCATTTGTCTCCCATTTAAGCTCAAGTGTCACATTTCAGTTTTCACAGTTAAATTGACACATCACTAGGCTTAGTCAACTGGTCTTCAGCATATTAATTGGAGACCATACACATATTACCATTCTAAGATTTATTGAATTGAATTTAAATGATCTTATCTTTCACTAGAATGAAAATTTTTTGGAAGGTAATGTGTAATTAATTAGCAACCTTATTAAAGTCATTGTTTTGAAATAGGACAGGCATTCATTAAATTTCATTGAATAAAACAACACCAAGAGTTTATTTCATATTTTCTCATGAATCTAATTTTTTATTATTTTTCCTAAGGATATTTGACATAGTAAAAAGAAAAACTTATTCAATAAATTTGAATATAAAATAATAATTAATATTTATGTATTTTTGTAAACATTTTTATCTTCCTTCCCCAGTATCTCCAAAGCCAAACTCATGGCATAAACTCTTGGTTCTAAGAGTTTGTGCAATGTAGGCATGTTATAAGACAAGTGACCGAGAGACATCTCAAAATTGTTTCAACTAAGCTAAGTACAGTGACTGACATCTGTAATCCTAGCACTTGGGGAGGCTGAGGCAGGAGGATTGCTTCAGTTCAGGAGTTTGAGACCAGCCTGAACAAGAGCAAGACCATATTTCTACTAAAAATAGAAAAATTAGCCATTGGTCATGGTGCATACTTGTAGTCCCAGCTACTTGGGAGGCTGAGGCAGGAGGATCACTGGTGACCAAGTGTCAGAGGTTGCAGTGAGCTTTGATGATGCCACTGCACTCTACCTGGGGCAACAGAGCTAGATTCTGTCTGAAGAAAAAAAAAAATGTTTCAACTTAGTAAGAAACCACTTGGATCACAAAACTGGTGGTGGTGTTTTAGCAAGATGGAACCTGAGACTAAACATACTATTGTAGTCATTCTTACTATCTTTAAGCTGGGATATTCCTGGGTGATTTTTGCCCCATTTAAGACAACAAGAAAAGTATACAGCTTAGATGAGGGAAAAGTGACTATAGGTATCTTTAGACCTCTTTTTTTTTTTTTTAAAGGAGATGTTACCAGATGTCCACTATCCTTACTGTGGTGTTATATGCATTTTTTTTTATTGTTTTTGAAATGGAATCATAGACATTATTTTCTCTTTTTCCTAATTAACATGTTTGTTAAATTATCTATGCTCATGTATAAATGTATTTGTGTTAATTCTCAGTGATATATACTAATACATTATGTCAGTGTTCTGTATTATATTTATCCCTTCCAAGGAGGACCAGTATTAGGTTGGTCCCAGGTTTAGGATATTATGGAAAGGGTTGCTATGTATATAGTTGAACTCGTGTGTGTGTGTGTGTGTGTGTGTGTGTGTGTGTGTGTGTGTGTGTTAGACATGAAGACATCCCACCTATATCCCTCTGTAAGGGAGATCTTTATATAGAGATTCAGGGAAGGCAGTGGTTGAACAGATTTCAGGTATCAGCTTCTTCAGGGCCAGCCTCAGGTGCAGGGAGCCAGTTTCTTTATGGCTGTAAAAGCTTGGCTAGTTTGGTCTGATGCAGGGCAAGATGATGGGCAATTTTACTCCAGAATGCCCTTCTGAATTGATTGGCAGAAGCTCTCTTGGTCCTTCAATCTGTCCAAACTTACTTCATTCCCTCTCCTTTTACTGTTGTTGATTCTTAAAAAGCATCTTGCACTCTAAGCTCTGACTCAATTCCTGCTTCCTGGAGTGGTCCCAAAAGAAGGGAATAGGTGGGATTTGGGAATCACATCACTCACTGCCCACATGGCAGTGAAGAACCATCACTGCTGATAGAGCACACATTGTCCCTGGCAAAAGCTCGTCCACCTTCTGCAACTTTCAGCAGTGGTGGACTGGGAGAGTTTCTCAGAGGGAGAGAATGCACTAGCTGATGTGATGTCTCAGGCACATGAAGCATGTAAAAGCAAAAGTAGCTGTAAGGATAACAGAATAGGATGGTTCTTGGTAAGCACCATCCATACTAACAATAGCTGCAGTCAACATCCAAATGATAAATCACAATCTGGTACCCATTTCCTCAGAATGAACCAGACTTCAGAATCAGACCCCATAACTAAAATTTACTGAAACTCCAAAAGGAAGAACCTCAAAACCCTGTAGCAAATATAGGATACA